>JABXWE010045620.1:0-19869 GCA_014611495.1 Limonius californicus
ATGTTCTTACAAATTTCGTTTCGCAAAAATTCCTATATGTTAAAAAAGGAAATGGTTCTATTTAGCTGAAGAAAAGGCAATATAATAATAAATTGCATAAAATCAGACTGTCGTACCGTAACGCTTCTTTTATAACGATACGATTCTGCACACTGATCCAGAGCTAATTGAAGTTGTTTATAGTCAGCGGCAGTGTATGGATATTTTTCCAAAAAGTTTGACGTTGAAATATCATTTATGTAAATTAATTTGCGAATGTGTAGTTGATCATAAATGCCTCCTATTTTAACGTATACTTCATTAATTCAGACTAAAATCACGAGGTACTTACAAATTTCATTTCGCTATAATTTCTATATGTGAGAAAAGGAAATGGTTTTACTTAGCTGAAGAAGAAGCACAATAATAAGAAATTGTACAAAATAATACTCTGGGGTTCGTAACCTTTCCCCACTATCAAAACAGTTCCACCCTGATTCAGAATTGCTTGAAAATGTTTATAGTCATCGACAGTATATGGATATTCTTCCAAAAAACTTTGTACTAAATACAGCTGAATATCGTTTATCTTGATCCAATTCCGAAAATGTATTTGACGAGATTTGCTCTGTATGTCTGTGTTCATTATTTTGTGAAAATAAAATCATAGACATCACTAAAATTGAAATATGTTAAATCGAAAAGGAACGGTTGCATATACCTGCAAAAATCACAAATAATAAAGAGTTACATAAAGTACTACCCACTTTCTTGCAATATTTCTTATCCAACGAAACTGTTTGACAAACTGATTTACAGTTATTTGAAATTGCTTATAGTCAACTGCAGTGTGTGGATATTCTTCCAAACGGCTTGGTGATCACTATGTTTAAATTTAATTAATTTTGGTTAAATTCAGAAAATGTATATGAAGAATCCTCCCTATATTAGCGTGTCATTGATCCACAATTAGGTCATGTTCGTAAAAATTCCTTTGTTTTTTTAGAAAATAGATTTTTTTAGGTACGAGAAAAGCAAGCAATCAGCTAAAATGATACTCTTTCTATGGTAACGCAGGGTTGGAACTGTTTATAGTCAACGTCAGTGTATGGATATTCTTCCAAAAAATTTTGTACTAAATCTATTCAAATATAGTTTATCTTGATCCAGTTGCAAAAATGTATTTCATGAGAACTGCTCTATATTCTAACGTGTATATTATTTTGAGACAATAAAATCATTTGCATCGCAAAAACAGGAGTGTGTTAAATAGAAAAGGAAGCGTTGCATATACCTGCAGAGAAGCACAAATAACAAGGAATGCATAAAGTAGTAACCACTTTCTGGCAATATTTCGTACCTAACGAAACTATTTTATAAACCAATTTACAGTTATTTGAAATTGTTTATAGTCAACTACAGTGTATGGATATTTTTCCGGGTGTAGTCGCTACGTTTAAATTTAATTGTTTTTGGTTGAATTCAGAAAATGTATATGAAAAATACTGCCTATTTTACCGTGTACGTGATTGAGCTACAGTTACAGCTACAGTTCGTAAAAATTCCTGTGGTTTTTTAGAAAATATAATTCTTTAGGTACGGAAAAAGCAAGTAATTAGCTAAAACGATACTTTTTCTATGGTATCGCAGGGTTTGAATTGTTTATAGTCAACGTCAGTGTATGGATATTCTTCCAAAAAATTATATACTAAATTCATTCAAAAATTGTTTATCTTGATCCAATTGCGAAAATGTATTTCATGAGAAATGCTCTACATATACTCTAACGTGCACATTATTTTGCGACAATAAAATCATTTGCATTGCAAAAACTGGACTGTGTTAAATAGAAAAAGAAGCGTTGCATATACCTGCAGAGAAGCACAAATAACAAGGAATGCATAAAGTAGTAACCACTTTCTGGCAATATTTCACATCTAGCGAAACTGTCTTACAAACCGATTTACAGTTATTTGAAATTCTGCATAGTCAACAGCAATGTATGGATATGCTGTCGGAACAGCTTTGTAGGGAACATGTTCAAATTCCAGCAATTTTGGTTCAATTCGGAAAATGTATTTGATAATCAATGCTGTCTATTTTAAGGTGTACATCATTCTGCTGTAAAAAATAACAAGGAATTACTTAAAATAAAACGCTTTCTATAGTAACGCAACGTTAAAATTGTTTATAGTCAACGGCAGTGTATGGATAGTCTTCCAAACAGTTAGTACTGAATACGTTATATCCCATCTATTTGGATCCAAACTTCGTTGCAAAAAATCATTAAATCATAAGACTATATGATCTAACGTGTAAATCATTTTACATCAATAAGAACATTGTAAGAATTCCGGTGTGTTACCTAGAAAAAGAACTGTTTCATCTTGTTGCTTAGAAATAACACAAATATAGACGAAATCCCATAAAATATTAAATAGTATTTGCGAAACCGTAATACTAAGCTTGACAGTTGGTTGTCAAATGTCATAGCCGACTGAGCAATTCCTTAATGAACCAAGTGTTATCTGAGAATGCAAAATCACAAAGAGTTCGCTAGATCACCTGCTGGTAGCCAGGATATCAAAATAAGGAAAACATTAAAATGGTAGCGTAATTTGACATAGATAATGTTGCATTATACAGGGTGCTTCCTGTCGAACTTCGTGATATATCATTTATTATTCAAAAATGTCATAAAGAAGTTTTGTAGGGAATTTTGCCTGGCACAATTTGAAATTATTACAGATATTAGTTGGTTCTAGCTAGGGCAAACTACATTTCTGTTTTTTTTTAATAGGGTACGAATGTGTTGATTAATAGAAGAGATATAAAAGAATCCCGCACTAAATCGACAACCTCTGTGTATAGCATTTTGGAAAATCTATAATAGAATGTAATAAAGCAATGTGATTTATATATATATTATATATATATATATATTGTTATAAATTATTAATAATAAAAATGTAATTAAATCAAACTTAAAGTTAAACAGATAGAATTAGCTTGTATTCCGCAATCATATTTTCATTAAATTTTTATTTTTATTAAAGTATGGTAAGTTGGGCGCCAGGTAACTTTTAGAAACTTGTCGCCGAAATATTTAAATTGTAATACCACGGTCTAACTGTAGATCAAAAGTACTCTGTCTCAGAAGTCGGTTCAATCACGCTTTACGATTACATGAGAAGATGGACATTTCATACTAATTCCCAGTACGCAGCTGACTTCTGGAGAAATCTCTACACGTCAGTCGTAGTTCTGCGATCTATTAACCTAAAATACCTATAAAGCTCTGTGAAAATTGGAACAGATTTAATTATTATTTTCTGGTGTTTTTCGAAGTTCACAGGAACACTGCTACTCCTTGCTAGGTAAGTATAATTAGTTTACCTTTCTGAAGTAATCTCCAAATTGTAATTATCTTCTTAGAGACGTCCTTAAGAAGATAATTACAATTTGGAGATTACTTCATCTTCTTAGAAACGTCCTTCCTACTAAATCTGGGGAGGAAAGACATCAAGGCCATAGTAGGCCTCTTAACAGGCCATGGCCATCTGAACAAACACCTAACCACATTGGGAATTAGAAACGATGCCCTCTGTCGGAAGTGTAAAACAGAAGAAGAAACCTCTATTCATGTACTCTGTCGGTGTGCAGCGCTTGTTACTCTCAGATTCAGGCTCTTTGGGGTCTGGTTTCCAGAACCTGAGGACATTCGAAGAGCCCCACTGAGACAGATCCTGGCCTTCATCAAAAGGTCGGATCTGCTCTAATGAGGGACGCAACAGACAGGATGCACAATGGATCGGAAGGTCTGAGTGCTATACATCTGGGCCCTGTCAGTTTAGAAATAGATAAATAGAGACGTCCTTAACATCAAATGTTGTTTAACCTGCGCTGTGATCCAAATCTTGTTGCGAAGTCGGACCAAATCGACGAACTTCATACAGGATCCACTTAATTCAATATTAATCTAGTGAGTAATACTAACTTACACTTTTCTTTAATCAAACTAGTGTTTATGCTGAACAATAAACTATTACTTTATTTAATATAAACAATGTTATAAGTAATTTTACATTTTTAGGAGCTCAACAAAAATGCATGCATCCACCAAAGTTCAGATGACGCTCTCTTTTTATTGTTTTGTCAACAACTATCTTAGCAACTGACAAAATTTACATGGCAACAATGCTAAAAATACATAAAATTGCAGTATTACAATATTACTATATTTTGACAGTTAAATTTATTTTATAAAAATGTTAATATCTTCTAGTAAGTTCTGATTTTAGAAATGCACTGTACATTTCCGAAACCTGCCTCTAATACACATTCCGCACTCCACAGGTGTCAAATACACATTTTCACTAAATGTTCCGATTAATGCTGCATACTCCCATGTAAATTAAATAAATCCAGAGCTAAGCTTATATCTAAGCTTAGGGCATGTCATTGTATCTTTCTATACTATTTGTTTCAATACAGAATACATTTAAATTAGAATTTTTAATATTTCTTATTCTTTATGATAGGTATATGCAAAATACGAACTTGGTAGTGTTTCAGAGCAAGCAAGAAGTTATTTGCGTCTTGGTCTGCCCTTTCTTAATGACCACTATGGAACCGAATTCCAAAATATCATCCAAATGAACGAGTATCCTTTAAAAAATGAAATTAACCGAGCTATGAATCAAAAATCTTCAATATACTGGGAACTTTTCTTTTTAGTATACATTGCCTATGTATACTTTTAACGCCTATTGTGCAGGCAACCAACTATACCGACAACTAAAAAACAGAAATAAACGTCACGGTAGTTGTGCGTTATTTGGGTATGAAGGTTATGTTGATACAGTGTTAATATTAAATAAGTATTTCACCCTGTATATACGACGCAAATGATGACTTATTTGTTAAATACAAAAAACGACAGGGTGATGTTTCTGTAAGGTCCGTGAACATTGTACTTCCTTTGTAGAGCAAAAATACATCAGCGGCAAAGTGGTGTAATGGTCAGCATAGGTGCCTTCCAAGCAGTTGATCCGGGTTCCTCTGATTTCAATTTTCTAACAATTGTTTGTATGGTTCGAATGCAGGGAATAGGTTTTTCTGGATATTTTAGTGAAAATAAGTCTCTCACAGTTCTTAAGCAGTTACCATTCTGATACCACATTAGAATTCCCACTTTTTCGTCTTTACTGTACATGGTTGTATAAACAACGCAAGAAGACACTAAATAAAGATTAATTTTATTTTTTAACATTGAATTAATTTGATTGTTTTGGTCACAGCATGGTTTAGTTGTCTGTATACTTGGTTGCCTACATAAAAGGCGTAATTGATGCGTTCTTTTTAAAAGTATACATTCCAATGTATACTGAAAAGAAAAATTCCCTGTATATATATATATGTATATACATATATTTATATTACCATTGGAAGTATATAATTTGTATCCGTTTATATGCTAATTGAATAAAAGCTCGTACGTACTTATAGAGCAACAGCTGTATATGTGAAATTCACTTTTGTTTTAGAAATAGCACCAGAAAAGGTTGTTAAGAATTGAGTTCGGCGAATGTTAGCGGGTGTTACTTAACCCGACGTGTATCGGGTTTATCTCGGATATTTTACCTCCAGTGTGTTCAATTGGCAATCGACCTACACGTGAATTGATCAATAGCCGGCCACCTTTGATTTACGAGGTGTTTACGACACTTTAAAGTTTTTATCCCTAAGATTTATGTGAGGCATTCCAATCTATATACAACGCAACTGGAGATACAAGTTTTCCAAGTGCGACATATTGCATTTTGTCCTTCAAATGTCCTTTCCGTTGCGAACACCTGTCTTCGTCTCCTTAAACCTTAATAAATACTCCTATTTCTACCTTGGTCTTCGCGTATAATTTATTGCCGCTGCATCCAAAGGATATCTTTTTTAACGTTACCAATGCCGTACCGATATGCTCATTTCATGAATCAATGTTTCTAGTATCTGTTGCTTAGTTCGGATATTTTTATTTTTTGTAACCGCTCGTGTTCGTGGCGCGAAGAAACTAAGATAGCGATATGTTATGTTTTGCAAGCTTTTACTCCTTCGTGGGCGTAAAACATCGAGTATTGTAGTCATGAACGTAAATTATCGGTATTTAATATGCCTCGCAAGTATCGTTTATTATAATATATTATTTATTTCCTTGTTGGTTCTTTCTGTATCTTACCTTATGACAGCTTGAAGTATTATGAGGTTTGTTCGAAAGCAAACAAGAGTAGACAACTTCTAACTTATGACAGAGCTTTGATATATCTTAAAAATTATCTCCGAGATCATTTTTGTTATTTCAAATTTTATGCTTTCAACATCTTGGTTTTCTATATAACTCTTATGCTTTTATTTGCATAATTTTGTTATTTATTTTTAATGCTGCTTTTGATATGAAATGCTTTAATATATCGTTTAATAGATTGGACTGTAGTAGATACACAAACCTCTTCTTTAAAGATCTGTTCGCAGCTCTTGAAGAAACTCCTAAATAGCTTCGACAAGAACTTGACATAACAATTCATCCCATATGCATCTGCTTAGAAATACCCACCCGGATATTGCTAAGGATTTATTTCTAGATATCACTTAAAGGCGTTCATTTCCAAGAAGTTCTTTTCAGAAATTCCTTAAAATGAAATTTTTTGAGGACGTTCTTTGAAGAGTTTATTGCGAAGAAATTCTATCCAGGAGCTTTTTTAAAGAGTTCAATTGCCGGAATTAGTTTCCAATAAATTTTGAGGCGAGTATTTCCATAGCTTTCTTTTCAGAAATTGATTTAGAAAGTTTATTTCGAAAGACTTCTCTGAGGAACTTCTTTAAGGTGTTCATTTCCAAGAACTACTTTCCAGAAACTTGCTTATAGAATTCATTCCCAGGAACTTCTTTCTTAATTTGCCTTATAATGTTTGTTTCCAAGGAATTATATCCAGAAACTTCTTTAAAGCGTGTATTCCTGGAGAGTTTGTTTCCAGAACAGAAAATTACTTAGAAAGTTTATTGTCAAGAACTTTTATAAGAAGTTAATTTCTAAGAGCGGCTAGAAATTTCTTTAAAGAGTTTATATCCAAAAACTCATTTTCTGCGTCTGCGTTATAAAGTTATTTTTTAAGAAATTCTATATGAAAGAGTTCAAGAGTTCAGCTCTAGAGGCCTCCTTCCAAAAATTTCTATAAAGCCTCTATTTCCCAGAGTTTACTACTAGAAATTACTTTACTAAGTTCACTTCCAAGGATTTCTTACAAGGAACTTCTTTAAGGAGTTTATTTCCTAGAACTACTTTCCAAAAGTTTCTGTAAGCGGTTCATTTCCAGAGAGTCGTTTCCTGAGTCTGCTTTATAACATTTATATTAAGAAAGTTCTTTAAAGCATCTAGATTCAAGGATGATTTTTCAGAAATTTTCAATTTTCCAAAAAAGTACTTTAAAGGATTCAGTTTCACGCAGTTTTATCGAGGAATATCTCTAACAGGTTCATTTCCAAGAAGTACTTTCCAGAAAATATTTTAAAGGGATTATTTGCAAACACTTGTTTTCTGACTCTGCTTTATAAAGTTTATACGAAGCAGTTATATCTAGAAGTTTCTTTAAAGAGTCTAGATTCAATAATGTCTTTCCAGAAATTTCTAAGTGCGGATTTCTAGAAATTTCTGTAGGGGGTTCCGTTTCAGCCACTTCTTTCGATGAACATCTTTAACAAGTTCAGTTCCAAGAATTTCTTTCCTGAAACTACTTTAAAAACTTCCTTTCCAGAGATTTGTTTTCTGATGCCTTTTTATGAAGGCTATTTCCTTTCCAGAAGCTTCTTTAAACGATTTATTTT
The DNA here is from genome assembly GCA_014611495.1 of Limonius californicus. NCBI lineage: Eukaryota > Metazoa > Arthropoda > Insecta > Coleoptera > Elateridae > Limonius > Limonius californicus. The sequence goes on from JABXWE010045620.1 coordinate 7,855, forward strand.
CAGAGACACACGTTTCCTGAGCCTGCTTTATAAAGTTTATACTCGTACTAAGAAAATAAATCTAGAAACTTCTTTAAAGAGTTTAGACTCAGGAATGTCTCTCCTGAAATTTCCAAGGATGGATTTCCAGAAATTACCTTAGAGGATTTAGTTTCGTGCATTTCTTTCGAGGAACACGTTTAATAGAATCATTTCCAAGAACTGCTTGCCAGAAACGACTTTAAAGGATTTATTTCCAGAAACTCGTTTTATGACCCTGATTTTAAAGTTTGAACTAAGGAGTTATATCTAGAAACCTGTTTACAGAGTCTAGACTCAGGAATGTCTCTCCTGAAATTTCCAAGGGGGGATTTCCAGAAATTACTTTAGAGGGTTTAGTTTCGTGCGATTCTTTTTAGGAACACGTTTAATATATACATTTCCAAGAACTACTTTCTAGAAACTACTTTAAAGGGTTTATTTCGAGAGACTCGTTTTCCGACCCTGACTTTAAAGTTTAAACTAAGGAGTTATATCTAGAAAATTCTTTAAAGAGTCTAGACTCAAGAATGTCTCTCCTAAAACTATCAAGGGTAGATTTTCAGAAATTACTTTAGAGTGTCCAGTTTCGTGCAATTCTTTCGAGGAACACCTTTAATAGATTAATTTCCAAGAACTGCTTGCCAGAAACGACTTTAAAGGGTTTATTTCCAGAAACTCGTTTTATGACCCTGATTTTAAAGTTTAAACTAAGAAGTTATATCTAGAAACATCTTTACAGAGTCTAGACTCAGAAATGTCTCTTCTGAATTTTCCAAGAGTGGATTTTCAGAAATTACTTTAGAGAGTTTAGTTTCTTTCTAGAAACTACTTTAAAGGATTCATTTCCAGAGACTCGTTTTCTGACCCTTATCTTAAAGTTTAAACTAAGAAGTTATATCTAGAAACTTCTTTACACAGTCTAGACTCAGGAATGTCTCTCCTGAAATTTCCAAGGGTGGATTTCCAGAAATTACTTTAGAGTTTAGTTTCATGCATTTCTTTCGAGGAACATCTTCAATAGATTCATTTCCAAGAACTGCTTGCCAGAAACGACTTTAAAGGGTTTATTGCCAGAAACTCGTTTTATGACCCTGATTTTAAAGTTTAAACTAAGAAGTTATATCTAGAAACCTCTTTACAGAGTCTAGACTCAGAAATGTCTCTTCTGAATTTTCCAAGAGTGGATTTTCAGAAATTACTTTAGAGAGTTTAGTTTCTTTCTAGAAACTACTTTAAAGGATTCATTTCCAGAGACTCGTTTTCTGACCCTTATTTTAAAGTTTAAACTAAGAAGTTATATCTAGAAACTTCTTTACAGAGTCTAGACTCAGGAATGTCTCTCCTGAAATTTCCAAGGATGGATTTCCAGAAATTACTTTAGAGGGTTTAGTTTCATGCATTTCTTTCGAGGAACACCTTCAATAGATTCATTTCCAAGAACTGCTTGCCAGAAACGACTTTAAAGGGTTTATTTCCAGAGACACGTTTTATGACCCTGCTTTTAAAGTTCATATTAAGGAGTTATATATTATAAGCTTTTTTAAACGGTTTATTTTCAAAGACTCATTTTCTGAGCCTGCTTTATGAAGTTTATATTAAGAAATTAAATCTAGGAACTTCTTTAAAGAGTCTAGACTCTACAGTTTAGTTTCAGGCACTTCTTTCGAATAACATCTTCAACAAATTCATTTTCAGGAACTGCTTTCTAGAAACTTTATAGAATTTATTTCCAGAGATTCTGACCCTGCTTTTAAAGTTCATACTAAGGAGTTATATCTAAAAACTTCTTTAAAGAGGCTAGACGCAAGAATGTCGCTCCTGAAATTTCCAAGGGTAGATTTGCAGAAATTACTTTAGAGGGTCCAGTTGCATGTAATTCTTTCGAGGAACACTTTTAATAGATTTCCAAGAACTACTTTCCAGAAACGGCTTTAAAGGGTTCATTTCCAGGCACTTGTTTTCTAATCCTCCTTAATAAAGTTTATACTAAGGAATTATATCTAGGAACTTCTTTAGAGGGTCCAGTTGCAGGCACTTTTTTCGGGGAACATCTTTAACCAGTTCGTTTCCAAAAACTTCTTTACAGAAACTTTTTCCAAAAGCTGATTAGCAAGAATTTCGTTTTAGGGGCTTCTTTAAAGAAATTATCTCCAAGGACTTTGCAGCAACTTATTTTAAGACTTAATTTCGACAAATTCTTCCCAGAAACTTTCTTGAATGTATTGATCTCCAAAGAGTTCTTTCTTGAGTTATTTTCAGAAACTTCTATAAAGAGTTTATTTTCAAGGACCTATTTCAAGAAATTTCAGCACCAAGGACGCTTTTTCAGAAATTTTACATATTTTTCAAGAACGTCTTTACAAAGTACATTATGTGGGCTTTTCATTATGATTTGGTTTCAAGACTTTGTTCTGGAATGTCTGTCTTAAAGATTTAATCCCAAATATGCATGAGTTCGTTCTGTATAAAGCACTGAATATCATATTAAGATATTGTTTTTTGAAACTATTTCTGTAGAACTTTCCTTCTGCCTAAGAACACCTTCTTAGAGATTGATACTTAGTGATTTTATGGTTGTATCTTGGAAAAATGTTTAGAGAATCTCTAATAGAAAAGTACAAATCTTTCTAAACATTTTGTTAACAATTTGTGCTGACTTGTTATATAGTTCTTCGTTAAACTTGTACAACATCTCTTCTTACATAGCTTTCTCTTCGTATTTTAGGACTTAAGAAACTCTTTGGGATTTCTGTTCCGCCCTTATTTAGATATTTCTTTCTTTAAAGACTTTCTAAGATTGTTTCCAGAGCGTTCTTGATACCGGCTTTTTACAATGGCTTTAATTTGGGAATTGATATTTTTGGTAGAAACACATCTATGTAATCGTATTTCCAAAAAATCTTTCTAAAATGTTCACCGTATAACGTCTTTTTCAGGTTTGCTTCCTAGAACTTCCTTCTACAAACTTGTTTCAAAAGAAATTTGTTTATGGTTTCAGTCTCTTCCTTTTCTTGTCAGAAGGTCTTCCCTATAAATAGTTTTATTTTAGTGTATGTATAGATTTTTCTTCGTAGGATTTCTTTCTAGAGCAGCTTCCACAGATAGCAATTAGAAATATTTTTGAAAATTAGTTTCTCAGATTCTTTAATAGTAAGTTCTTCTGTTTATAATCCTTTTAAAGAGTTTTTCAGTGGAATTTAAGTTCCTCAGGTACGGCAGAAAAATGGTTTAAGATTTTGTTTTAACAACCCTTTGCTAAGTCATCTTTCCAAAGCTTCGTTTCCACAGGGTTCTTTCCTGCTTGGCATTTTATGAATTTCTTTTAAAAATTTCTTTTCAAAGCGTTCTTTTAAGAGCTGAGTAGGAGTTTTTGGGAAATTGGGTAATTAATATTTCCGCGAAATTATTGTTTGAAGGTATTTTTTCAACATGTATGTAGTGGAATTTATTACTACACCTTCCTCACGTTTTATTTTTGGTTTTGTTCAGGGACTGTGTGAATTTATAAAACGTACAGAACAAACTAGTTCGCTTGATGTAGTTTTCAAATAATTAACTATGCTGGTCTTTTATTAAACCAATAGCTGAGATTTATTGTGATAATATAACAAACCAAAATTAACTAAAAATATCCGATTAGTTTCACAGTGAGTGTCGATTTCGAATCATAGATTCCAGTAGGTGGTCTGAACCGCATCTGCTTGGTCCTTCAAACATTTGGATTAATTACAAAAATTGGTCGAATGCGGATCGAACTCTTTTATGTTCGTGCACTGAAGCAAGCTAAGACAATTTTCCTCCGTTAATAAAAATCCGCGCCCAAGAATAACTTCCAACCAATTAAGCAGTGTATACACACAAACCCTTTGAGTCACAAATCAAATTATCAGAAATGTACCCCTTTAAAGAACCTAAAAGTGTTGAAACGAATAATTAAAAAATATACGATCGGATACAAATTGAGTTATGGCTGTAATTTAGAAGTTAAACAAAGGGTTAGACTTTTTATTAAGGAAAGTTTCTGAAAAAAAATTGGCATAAATCATGAATGAAGTGCTAGCGTAGGATAGGGTTGGAGATTTCATTGAGCGGGGAAGTCAAATTAAAGGGAAGGAACCGATAATAAATTTTAGAAACGATATAATTGGTAAAAATTTAAATATTGCAACAGTAATAATGGCGGGTGCAGTGTTTAGAAGCGCGCTGGAAATTCTTTTCGGCGTAAATTCGAGGGGTTTGAATGGTGAGCCTCGTAGCGATGTCGAATAAAAATTCATTAATTTATCAAAAGCTCCAAAGAATAAAAGAAGCAAATCAACAATATTAAAATTTTAATCAAATTCATTGAAACATCACAACATCGTGGTTTTCTGTTCCAAACAAATTACAAAACAAAACTTGAAAGTCTTCAATCGCCACGTTATTATTCGCAGTTTAATTAATTTTTCAGGGCGCCGGCGAAAAAATATTCAGCTATATTCAATACCGTTCGCAGATGGAACTTATGACTTTCTCATTAATCAACTTATTTAATTATTCCACTCCTAAAATATTACTTTTGAACGTGGCAAGAGAAAGGGGTAGATCTCATTCGCCGATAAAGGATTTAAAACTCGACTATGGATTTCTCTTCCTCGTCGCCATCAAAATTAATTACCTAATGATTTCAGCCCGGACTTTGGAAAAACGCCCGCAAAGGTCATCGGTTCGCGTTTTCCGCGGGTGTGTGGGTTAACCGAAACACAAGATCTAGTAGACCGTGACAAATCCATAATCAAAGTGAAATCAAAGAGGAGTACAAATTAGCTGCAGCTTAGATAATTCAGAAGCACATCAGTGGGTCCAACAACACGCCTTGGGGCATCTCTAAACAGCAGGCCAACCTTTGACCGAGGCTGTCAAATTTCCTGCCCTTTGCCGGACTAACGTTTCCTTTGTAATCCCTTCAGCACCCCTCAAACCCACTTACAGAAACACGTTGACGTGCAATTATTACTGTTTCAGAGGGTTACACTATAACCCTGTGCTTCGCAACCATTTTCGTTCCATGTAATTATATTTTTTTTTACTAGTTTCAAACACTAAAAGAGTGAGGTAAAAGTGTTTTGTTGGTTTTATAACTGCCCTTATTTGATAATTAAATACAAAATTCGATAACTGTACTGTTTAAAATAGTATTTTAATTGGCCTTGACTGCTAAATTTTTGGAAAACTTTTATGGTTTCTGATACGTACAAAAGAAAGACTTCCAGAGAATAAACCTATTGCTTCTTAATTTAGCATAAATCAGTGTAGGCTTACATTTCCTAGAGCTTTATTGGAAGATATAACTATTCTGAAGCATAAATAATTGTGCAAACCAAACGCATGCCCTTGTATTGCGCGTTTAAAGTAGCACAAACATAGAGGACCTACAGCTTAACGTACGCTCCAAACCACGAGAAGTGTAAACACTTCTCTTCCACAGAAAACTTACTATGCAGAGAACCTCGCTGACTTACAATTGACTAGCGAGGGAGAAGGCTCGTTAAAAATCCAATGTTTCGGTACTGGGAATCGAACCCCAGCCCTTCAGCGTAGACGTCTATCGCGCCAGCCTCTACCCCACGACCACGCCTCGCTATCAACCAGTATACCAATATCTAAAATCTCAATTCAGCTACTACAATCAATCAATTAATTTTTAAGCGGTTCATTTACAGAAAAGTGAAAATGGTGAGTGTATTTACGACGTACGGCTTTATATACGCAAGAATCGTCAGGATTGCTGAGATGGCTTTCCTTGATGCTGACTTCTAATACGTTGTCAATAACGCTGTATAACTATTTAAAGGCATTTGGTGTATCAAGCATATTTAGAAACTGATATGCGAACAATTTATAATGAATAGAGCGTTGAACATGTAAGGCAGTGTATGGACTAGAAACATGTTTCAGGTATGTAGATGATAGGGTAATACTTATAGGCAGTCATAACGATTTACAAGATATAATAAATAGCTTGGCAAACATTAGCACCGAATATGGTCTTAAACAAACTATAACTTAAAGTCAATGTTTCGATAATGGGAATCGAACCCTAGTCCTTCGGCGTAGAAGTCTAACGCACCGATTTCTAGCCCACGACCACGTCTCGCTAGCTCCCAGTACATATTGACAACTGATAATAATAATTACAAATCTCAATTCAGCTGCTACAATCAGCCAACACATTTTTAAGCGGTTCATTTACAGAAAAGTGAAAATGGTGAGTGTATTTACGACGTACGGCTTTATATACTCAAGAATCGTCAGGATTGGTGAGATGGCTTTCCTTGATGCTGACTTCTAATACGTTGTCAATAACGCTGTATAACTATTTAAAGGCAATTGGTTTATCAAGCATATTTAGAAACTGATATGCGAACAATTTATAATGAATAGAGCGTTGAACATGTAAGGCAGTGTACGGACAAGGAACAGGTTTCAGGTATGTAGATGATAGGGTAATACTTAGAGGCAGTCATAAAGATTTAGAAGAAACAATGAATAGTTTGGCAAACATTAACGCCAAATGTGGCTGGCTTCTAATATGTTGTCAATAACATGATTATTAAGAGACAATTGGTGTATCAGGTAAATTTGAAACTGATATGCGAACTATTTATAATGAACATGTTGAACATGTAAGGCAGCGTATGGACAAGGAACAGATTTGAGGTATGTAGATGATAGGTTAATACCTAGAGGCAGTCATATAGATTTACTACAAGTAATGAATAAAGTGACAAATATTAACGCAAAATAGGGTCTCAACCCAGCTCCTGTAACTTAATACTGGAGAATACCAGAATAGTGTTGGCTGCTACGTTGGTAGAGCGCTCGCTTTCTGATTAAAACGTCGATTCTGGCTTAGGTTCGAAACCTAAGCATTACTATGCAGATTTATATAAATCTTGTCTGCAACCCACCAAACACAATTTCCCAATCTGGTTTGCAACCGTGGGATCTTATTGCTAAGAATCTTCTCTGGCATTGCTGTCGTTCGGATTCGACGTTGAACTATAGGTCCCTCTTGTTACTACCTTAGCGCTGAGGAGAAGCACGTGGCAGAGAAGAGGCCAATGCCCAATGCCCAATGCCAATGGGACAAAAAAGGTGTCAATGATGATGACGAAGACCAGAATAGAATATGTGCAGAAGTACATCTACCTTCCTCTTCTTTGAGCGATCTTCGCCCCTATACCTGCCTCACGCGGTTAAACTGGCACAGATACAAAGCACCTACAGCTTAACATCGGTTTAAAATAACAGATTATGGAATCACTTCTTCTCCAGGGAAGACTGACTAGGTAGAATAAGTACCTCGCTGGTTGGTTAGCCATTCCCTTACAATGGAGAACGGTTGTTAAAAATACGTTCCGGTACTGGGAATTGAACCTCAGACTATCAGTAGTCTAACGGCTCTAGTGCACGACAGCCTCACTCAGATACCTAGGTTACAATTACCGAATGATGGGTTTATATAGCAGAGATCAAATGATAGTATTTAGACAACTAGAATAGCGTTTACTGAATTACGCTCAGTACTAAATTATCACTTCAATATAGAGACGAAGATGCGTTCGATAAGGATATCTGTGCTTCATTACTGAGTAGAGACTTGGAAACTGACGGAGGCATCTAACAAAAAGATCCTCAGTCCTTTGAGATATGGGTGTATGAATTATTGCTTAAAATTTCATGGGTAAAACATGACACCTACAAGAAGGTTTTCGGATCACCGAAGTAAACTATGGAGATAGTGGATACAATCAAAGTACGAAAACTCAAATATCTCGGATATATGATGCGAAGGTAGTAGAGATATGGACTACTACAGGTCATCCTACAAGGCAATATTCTACACAGAAGAAGAAGAATAGGAAGAAGGAGAACGCCATGAGTAAAGAACCTTAGAACGTGGTTTCCAACAACAGCATACGTCTGTTTATAGCTGATACAGATAAAGTAAAGATGGCCAATATCCAAAACTGATAAGCACGAGAAGAAGAAGGAGACCATTTTATTCAGTTAAAGCTTGGATTCATCTTTCTGGTTATGTGACTTTGCAAACACTGGATATATGCAGTGGTGACAATCCTCATCTATTCACACTTTGCGCAGGTCCTTTATATACAATTGTATTTGAGTTTCTGGAATACGACTGATCGGCACAATATTTTAAAAGAATCCGTTGCTATACCAACATTTTCATGGTTGAAATGGGAATAGATGTATGCAGTACGATCTTGTGTGTTGATAAGCTTCGGCCCAAGTTTCCTGTACTGGTTTTCTTGAAAGCTAACTTCTACTGCGCTGTTGGAAATGCCGTAAATTTCTGTAGAGACAGCCAGTGTATCGCGTACACCTGCAAATGATTATTGAACATGTAAGGCAGCGTATTAACAACAAACCAATTACATTTTAAGAAAACTTTGGCGGCAGTTGTAGTTATCCTCTAGAACCGCTCACAAAATACTGAAGAAGTATCCTAAATTGCATCAATGGAAAATGCCTTTCTTGTTCATATTATATTCTCAGTACATTAAAAATAACTTGATGAATAACAACAAATTATATCATTTAATATTTTATTCAGATGAAGCTTGGTATCATCTTCCTGGCGTTTCAGACGATCATTCAACAGAATATAATTTGAAGAATTTGTTACTGTAGAAATACTGAACCAATATTTTGAAGGTCTTCGTAAACCAGCCACATAGCAATGAAATACGAAGGATAATAAGACCAATTATGAGATACGTAGTAGCCTACACTATACTACACACACACTATAGCCGACACAATTGAAACCCGCCAGAGTTTAGAGATCACCGAGAATCCGATTTCGATTCTAGAATTGAGAATCGGTTTTAACGACGCTGCAGAACCGATTCTTAAAGCTAAAGAACCGATTCCGATTCTAGACTCGGAATCGTTTGACAGCACTAGTTTCGGGAAAGTTCCGTGTTCACGTAGGTGGTTGTGCACCCGTTGGAAAACTCGTCGGTCTGGTAGTCACCGATTTGGAAATCGCAACCCATATTCTCGAGCAGCTACTACTGAGTTTCAATCACAAAAACCGTACATGTAATGGATATCGACGTACTCTACCGCTGTAAAAGTAAACATTATCAACAGTGTTAATAAGCGCAAGCTGAAAAGGTGCTTTGCTGTTTGACATACAAGCAAATACTGTCATTTCCATAGTAACGTAGACAGTTTGTATCAAATACCACTTAATATTATTTATTGTTTCGGCTGCTTCAGTATTTAACTAAAACAGGCCAGGCCATAACTTCTTTAAAAGTCGATTTAGAGAAAATGACCACTCTTTTCACCTCTCCTACACGTAGGTCAGTGTTGGGTAGCAACTAAGTAAAAGTAACTCGTTACTAGTAACTAGTTACTTTTCAGTAACTTAATTACTTTTGTGTTTTCAGTAATTGTAACTATAACAAGTTACAATTATTTAGTAACTTTAGTAACTGAATGTGACAAGTTACATTTTCATGCTACAAATGTAAAATATTTTAAAATGTTCGGTTTTTAATGCCTAGTATTTAAGAAAGTATACCTGAAGCTGTAGAATTTGTTGAAATTTCGAATGCTTTATTATGCAAATGCTAATACCGAACACAGGAATACCTTCTTGTACTTAGTCGATAATAAATAATATTTGATGGATCCTATTTGGGTAGTGACAGCTTTTTCCAGTAATCTTTAATCCTTTAACAACTAGAAGCTCTCTGAGCAGGTATGCGGATTACTGGGAAGTACATTTCTAACGCCTGTGCGTAGGTTGGGGGTGTCTAATTCAGACGAAAATACATTCACCATCTCTATATTTCAATAATAACAAAAAATAAAATAGAATCCTTGGAAAATCCCAAAAACATCGTTGAACCAGCTCCTCTAAGCCTGTTCCTTCCCCCACGTATAGAATATTTGCTAATAAACAATTGCTTATAAATGTGTGTTTCTGTTGATATTAAATTGGTAGTAATTGCATGTACATTAGTAGCGTCTCGTAAAAAAAGGTAACTTAAAAAATAACGAGTTATTTTATGGGAACTTAGTAACTTATTCAAGTTACTTTTATAATTCTGTAACTTAGTAACTTACTTAGTTACTTTTTTGCCGAGTAACTGATTAACTTACTTAGTTACTTTCTTAGAGTAACTTACCCAACACTGACGTAGGTGAAGTAGTGACCTCACGTCATTGGATTTTCTGAAATTGTAATTATTTAATAAACAATAATTTAACACTCTGTAATTTGAAAACGGTTTACTTTAGGGCATAAGTTTATTAGAATTTTTAACTATATTTGGTCTAAAGATTGCGTATACGAAGTAGTGACCTCACGTCGTGGGACACCCTGTATAAGAAATGAGAAGATTAGGTGGCAACTGGATCGAAAGATGAAGAACGTCATGGAACAATACCAGAAGATGACTTCTAAATATAACAGAATACTCATCACCTAAGAGCAAACTATCAGTAACCATATCTAGGAAATGTTGAAAAGCTAATGGACCATGCAAATTGCGTTTAGTTATTTGTTTGATATACGCATAATTGAAATTATTTGTAATTATAAAAAAAAATAAAAATAAAGAGCTATATAGGTCCTCTTCAAAATCAGTGCAATTACTGTCTCAATTTTTATCGTCTTTGTTTTCTTAAAATCTGAAGTTATAGTTTATGTTTTTATAGACTAAGATTGGTTAACTGCCAATGTTATAATTATTGTTTTCTACATACATTTTCAAATTATCTATATAATATACTCAACAACAAAGTTTTCTTATTCAGAGAGCATATATTAAAGGGATCCGTAATTCGATCTATGTCCAACAGCAGCAGTGAATAAAGCAATGCCGTAAATTATTTTTTGTATTTTAGTGTGACACGACCAACTGGTTTGATTTTAAGTTACGAGCAATCGAAAGAACAACAATAGGATGTCTCAAATTATGTCCCATATGTTATAATCAAGGAAGGTGTGTTCGAATCAGCTTTTTTAAACACCTAAACATCATTCAGCAGCACGCTTCGTCCTTTTCTTTGGCATTTTTCAAACAGAATAGAGCGAGACAAAACCTAGACAACTCGAAATTTTTTTCAAGTTGTACGTTTGAGTTCGATTATTTTCGATACAAAGGCTGGAGTTTAATTCACTATAATTCTTTTTGTAAGAAAAGCAAAATATAATGGCCCGGACGTTTTCAGTATGTAAAATGTTTTATTCGTTTCCGTTAGTTAATAATTTCGGAATATGAATGTAGCTTGTTCGTATTATATGTTGACTGCAATAAACGCTAATGCATAATAAAGAGCTTTCATGGGAAGTTTTATGGTGAAGTTCCAGAAGATTTAAACGCTGTTATATTTACAACCCAATAGCACCGATATTTATTCAAATACCCCGTATATTTTTTTGGAAATGGTTAAAATCAGACACTACTACACATAGGAGACAATTACTATTGGACTATGTTAAAATCAACGGCTGTTTATAGTATGAATGTATTGATACAGATGATTCTATAATAAACTTGGCTAAAGTTTAGCCATCCCACACAAATGTTGAATAAAATACAAAATATCGTTCATTATTAACATACGGAATGACTGTATCCTGAAGATCATATAAATCAATTATAAGAAATTTATAGTAGGAGTGCATTGATATTGATGGCTTTGTAATAAACTGGGATAAAGTTTAGCCATCATACATAAACTTTGTATAAATAGACAATAACAACTCAAAATATCATTTATATAAATGAATTAACATCAGAATAAACGAATATTCAAGCTCAAACTAACCAATTATGGAATCTTCTCTTCTTAGGGTGCTTTGTCTCTTACGAGACGTAGCGATCTTCTCTCCTACGCCTGTGTTGCGCGTTTAGAGTGCCACAGACATAGAGGACCTACAGCTTAACGTGGGCTCCGAACCACGGG
>JABXWE010045621.1:0-20781 GCA_014611495.1 Limonius californicus
TTATATAACAAGGGACTTGCTCATTTCTTAAAATAAATATAACAAACCTTATATCATTGAAAGGAGGAAAAAAATAAAAATTTGATATGCCCGGTTAAAGCATAAAAATATCTACAACTTTCTCATTTACACTATTTCTCTAACTTCAATAATAAGAGCCGTGATGATCAATCAAACTCAGCGGTGGACATTGTGACCAGAGTGGACGTTAAGACCAAATATCGTGGTGGACGTTGTGACCAAGGTGGACGTAATGACCAAAATTTAAAGTGGGCATTGTGACCAGAGTGGACGTTGCGACCAATATCAGCGGTGGACGTAGTGGCCATGGTGGACGTTAAGACCAAAATTTAAAGTGGGCGTTGTGACCAGAGTGGACGTTATGACCAGCGTCGGTTGGCTATGCATTTAATATGCGTCGGTGGACGTTGTGACCGGAGTGGACGTTAAGACCAAATATCGCGGTGGACGTTGTGACCAAGGTGGACGTAATGACCAAAATTTAAAGTGGGCGTTGTGACCAGAGTGGACGTTGCGACCAATATCAGTGGTGGACGTAGTGACCATGGTGGACGTTAAGACCAAAATTTAAAGTGGGCGTTGTGACCAATATGGAGGCCAGAACTACCGGTGGACGTTGTGACCAGTGGACGTTGTGTCCAGGTCCCTTGGCTCATATATTTTGACTCGGTGCTATTCCTGTACACTTTAATTTGACTCTTCACAATGTTTGTCACGACATGTTTACTCGAAGCTAATTGTATCGGCTGTATTTGGATTCGGCGCTATTCTTTCCGTCTGTATTTTGGTTCGACGCTGTATTTATCTGCGACTTGCTTACTTGGATCTATTCTTGTCGGCTCTATTTACATTCTGCGTTACTCTTGTCGGTTCTATTTACACTCTGCGTTACTCTCGACTCGGCGCTTTACTTGTTGGCTGTACTTTGACTCGATGCTGTTCTTGATGGCTGTGTTTTGACTGGACGCTATTTGTCAATAACTTTTTCACTCGGAGATATGCTGGTTGACTCTATTTTGACTCGGCGCTGCTCTTACCTGATGTATTTTGACTCGGACGCGTAAGACTTTATTTTGACTCTTCGCAATTTTTGTCACCGCATTTTTTACTCGGCGTTATTTTTAATTATGTCATTTGTAGTCGGAGCTAATCGTATCGGCTGTATTTCTTTTCGGCGCTATTCTTGTCGCTGTATGTTGAGTATAGGCTATTCTTGCAGTCTATATTTTGACTCGCCGCTATATTTGTGGACGATTTCTTTACTCGGACCTATTCTTGTCGGCTCTATTTAGATTCTGCGTTACTCTTGCTGCCGTATTTGGACTCGGCGCTACTCCCGTTTGGCTGTATTTTGACAGGGTGCTAAATTTCTCAGTGACTTATTCACTCGGAGTTATGTTGCACGGCTCCATTTTTACTTGACGCTACTCTAGTCGGCTGTATTTTGATTCGGCGCCAATCTCGTAGTCTGTATTTTGACTCGGCGCTATTTTTGTTACGATATTTGTATTCTGCGCTGTTTTTGGCAATTAAATTTTTATCCAGCGCTTTTATTGTCTGTTGTGTTTTGATTCGGCGCTATTCCTGCCGGCTGTATTTTGACCAGGCGCTGTCGGGCCTGTTCTTGTCTGCTCTATTTCTTCCAAGCAATTTTGACTCTGTGCTACTTTGATGAGCGTTACTTTTGTCGATTATATTTTGCTTATTGTGATTCGGTGTTGCCGTTATTTTAATTCATGGTTATTTTTGTCAATAACATTTTTACTCGGCGCGATTCGTGTCGGCTGTATTTTGACTAAGCGGTAAGTTTATCAGCGACATTTTAACTCTGCGCTACTTTTCTCAATGTCTATTTACTGCACCGCTGTTTTTGCCCGAGTGTTTTTCACTGAGCACGATTATCGATGGGCTATAAATTTGTCGACGGCATTTTCATTCGACGCTATTCTTGTGGCCTATAATTTGATTCGGCGCTGTGTTTGTCAACACTCTTTAATTCTATGTTATTCTTCTCTACAACATTTATAATCTGCGCTGTTCTTGTTGGTTGTACATAGACTATATGCTTTTTTAATCAATTTCAATTTAGGGTCGCTGTTTTGTTCGGTTGCATCTTAAGATTGTTTTATTTTTGAAGGCAATATTTTCACAATGCTACAGTAGAATTGTTTAACTCACACAATATATTTCGTTTTTCAAATATGTTCCCCAATTATAAACCCTAAAATACAATAAAAATATAATATGCGTATACACCGACTATTTGCTACATATTTGCAGCTTTAATTCCATAGCGGCTACTTCTATATTATGAAAAATAAAGTACCCCTAATCAAAATGCGTTATTTTGACGGATATGCTGTAAAGTGGTCCGCCGTTACCATAAATTTGTTAACATTAAAGTCGTGTTGGAGAAGCGTTGTTTACACGAAAATTAACTAATCGAGGACGCACAGGCACGTGTAGTTGCACAACTTTTCAACGTTTTTATTAAACTTTCTCACTTTTTCGGTATCGCGTAATCGTGTTCCGACCTAGATAACTCGCTAAATTCCACACATTAACATAAAACTCGTGTTGGCGTGCAGACTATTAAAATTCAAGTAATTAAAAGAGAAATATTGTCCTCCTTGGAATTTTTATAAGCGAATTCCATAATAGGTACGTAAAGTTTAAAGATAAAGATATTAGTAAGCCAGTTCGTGCATAACTTATCCTTTTTCTACGATAATTGGATACGTTTTTAACTTAGAATGGAGAATATGAGAAATGCAGTCAAAAATTTGGGAGCAAATCTGCATCGGTATAATTTACATTTTTGCTGGAGCAGCACGTGGCCACCTAAGCGTGCAAGATATATGTTTTAGGTAATCCAAATGGCCAAACCATCTGCGTTTGCCACCCAGGCGTGAACTGAATTTGAATATGTAAATCGATTACGCAATCCGCTTCATGTAATTACAACTTGCAGATCACTTCCCGTTTACATTACCGAAATAATGTGATTATAATAATTAATTTTATGCACTTTTATGACTTTTTCCAACTGTGCTTACTGCCTTTTTTGGGCCTAATTAGGTGTATTCTTTTGCAGTATTATGTATTTTTAATAATGCTTTATCGGAGGTGGGGGTTTGAATGGATCTTCTATAATTGTAGATTATTTGTATTTCAGAACACAACTTGTGTATCTTCTCTATGGGTCGTTTTTAAAATTCTATGTCCATACTTTTTTGGCTTTTCCCCACCGTGCACCTACTTTTATGGTTTCTTTCCACAGTGCACTCATGTTTTTTTTTTCTAATCGAATTAGATGCTTGTGTAGAATATTCTATACCACAATAACGTTTTACTATACCGAAACTACAAAGTAGATTTCAAAACTCTTTCTATAACTGTTTTCTTTTTATCATTTTAAATATTATTTTTATGGTATTTTTTATTGCTGGCGCACATAAATAATGATCCTTAAATACTTCCGTATAATCCCATAAAAAGTTTTATTACATGTTTACAATAATTTTATTCTCTTAAAAGTGTGGTTATTTTCAATGCTGATTATTTTGTAGTAGAAGTTACTTTTTACTTATCTTAATGATATGCTGGTGCCTTTTTGGTTCTCTTTTAATCTTCTTTATTTTGTTCTGTAGTCGTAGATTGTTACAGAAATATTTTATATATTCAGGTCTTTAGTGCATCCACGTTGTCATTATTCCCTTTTAAAAGCTTTTCCCCAAACTATATTAAAGTCTAATCAAAATAAACATATATTTATTCCATTCTAAAGTTGAAGTTTAATCTGTCAAATCCGAAATAACCATTATTGTCACCAGTGCTCAAATAAGTGGCCCCCTGAAACGTTAACGATCTCTCCTAACAACCAACGTGATGATATACGAACGAAAGGGTTGTTTTTTCAGCTGGCTAATAATTTATCCTTTGAATTGCTGCCTTGCAGGTAGTGTTGGTACCCTTATGTGTTGGTAAACCTTAGGGAAGGTCGGGATTGTCTACCTTGCACCCCAGACATTCAAGAATATAAAAACGCGCCGTCATCGGGTTGCTTTCAGTTTTGAGTCGTATTTCTGGTGAGGTAATTGTGTGTAATACAAAGTGAATAAAATTATCATTAATATTGTCGAGAAACCGCTAACGCGTTGTTGTAAAACGCTTTTAAATTTTATTTATGCGTCAGGTTTCAAATTAAGCATCCTGTCCGCACAAACATCACGGGATTATTTTCGAATCTGTCTGATTTTAAAGTCAAATTTTCTGGAAGTGTTTGTGAATCATGGAGCTCCTAATGCTTCCCTCTACGTGACGCCGTCCCGCCCCAATCCCGTTTCTTCCCGCTGTTAACATCCATTAAGTTAGCCTAGATTCGGTTAAGTCGTAAAGACAACGGGAAAAAAATCCTGAACAAGCATATGTGAATGAACCAACGGTCTTTCGATATAGATCTTTGTTAGAAGTTATTATAAGCAGGACACAGGGAAATAGACGGAAAAAAGCGTCGACAAAAACGCCGACAACCAATGTGCAAACCATATGTTGTTCTCTTGCTACTGTGGACCACTAATAAGAACATCAATAAAGTTTAATGTTACTCCTGACTCATTCAGAGATTGCTTTTGGAACCGCTAAAATATTTAAAAATACTGTATGTTTAGATTATATTTTAGCAATGGGAGTGTTCGGTTCTTGTCGAACACCATTTTGGCAGCAAATGCTGAAACACACCTTCAAGATTGATAAATGATGTTTATTTCGTTTTTTGTTGCAGTTAATGGTAGACCTAGCAGCCTAGACGACGACGATTATGACCTGAACGTAGCGGAACCCGAAACGGGGATTCAAAATGACAATTACGACAATTACCCCGATACGGAGGAAGAAGAGGTAGAACCGGAAATACCCGAACCTCTGCTCATCACCCGACCGCAAGACTTCATTGCCAAAGAAAATAAGACTGTTCGGTTGCCCTGTGAAATAGAAAACGGAGGTATGTTCCAATTGGTATTATATTCTATGTTTGTAAGTCTATCGAAGATGTTTGCTATGTCCAGATGAGCAAACCGTAGGTCAAAAATTTTCAAGGCTCTATATGAAGTATGTGTGGAAATATTTGTATAAAGTATATTGAAATGGTAGTATACAATATATCCAAATGTTAGTATAAACTATGACAAGAAATGCTTTTCAAACGCAACGAAGGGGATGCTGGTCAACAACAGGGGCTGAAAGTAAAAAAACTGTCTTCCCGGAAATTAATTGTTTGGGCGGTTAAAAAACTGAAACACAACGACCTTGTGCCGTACGTACGTGAGTGTTGACCGTGCTTCTACCTCCCACCGGCCGCTATCGATCGTCGGACGGGTATATGTATAAGGAACATAGATTTCAGTAAGAGTTACCGTTTAAATCCAAGTGTCTGATGTTAGTAGCGCGTGAATTCGGTTTCAATTCTCGGTGAGCTAATTTTTACCGAGGAAGGTCGATCAGCGATAGAGCGTTTACCTTTCATTCGGGAGGTCTAGGGTTCAAACTCCTGGGTCGTCTGACCTGACTCCGGGTTTTTGTGGTTTTCCTGGGTCATTCAGGTAAATGCTGGGACAGTATCTTCTACGAAATTCCATCATCCAACGTTCGTGGTATTTTCCATCCTTACATTTTCGTTACTGGCTGAAGAGGGGTTGAGGATTCTGCCGCGGAAACCGAATGAACCTACCGTGACTTTCCTTAGAGTGAGAAATCATTTTGTGTTCATTTTTGTTTTATTAAACTAAAACTAAACTATTATTTTTCTTTGTTCCTGATGCTTTTTAGTGTTGGTTGCACTAAATAAATGTACACTGTGCATGTACTAAAAGGATTAAAAAAAAACGAACGTCACAACGGTAACACAAATAATAATAGTTAAATAGCAGTAGCGTCTTTGTAAGAGTGGTAGTCTTCGTATTGATGGAATGCGTTTCTTAACCCCTCTTGCATTCCCAGCGGACGCGACTTAATCTTGGAGAAAGCTGATTCCATTGTTCGTACCGCTGTGAAAATCTGGTTGATACAGTAGCGCATTGTTATAGTGGGCGTCGTGACGCACGGAAACATGTTTATAGATGGCTAGTGGCTGGTTGTAGTATGGGATGAGCCTGCAGGAGCGTCGATGTCGGCTGTGTCCGCAAACGTTGCGTGGATAGGGAGATGGGTGGGACCCGCAGGATCGGCGTACTCTGCGTGGGCGGTGAGGTCGGTTGAGCCAGCCGGAGCGGCGAGCGTTGCATGGGCAGAGGCTGCTGGGCCCGCAGAAACGGTATATCCTGCGTAGACGGTGAAGCGGCTAGATTGCCTGAGCTCGCAGTGACGGTGTGCTTTGCGTGGGCGGCCTGGTAGGAAAGGCGGCAAGAGTTGCGTGGACGGCGAAATTGGCTGGGCGGCCCGCAGGAGCGGCGAGCTTTGCACGGGCAAAGGCGGCTGGGCCCGCAGAAGCGGTATGTTCTGCGTGGGCGGTGAGGCGCGAGATTGCCTGAGCTCGCAATGACGGTGTGTTTTAGCGTGGGCGGCCTGATAGAAGGCGGTGAGAGTTGCGTGGACAGCGAGATTAGTTGAGCCGCCCGCAGGAGTGGCGAGCGTTGCATGGGCTGAGGCGACTGGGCCCGCAGAAGCGGTATATTCTGCGTGGGCGGTGAGGCGGTGAGATTGCCTGATCTCGCAATGACGGTGTGCTTTGCGTGGGCGGCCTGGTAGGAATGGCGGGAAGAGTGCGTGGACGGCGAAATTGGATGGGCGGCCTGCAGGAGCGGCCAGCGTTGCACGGGCAAAGACGACTGGGCTCGCAGAAGCGGTATATTCTGCGTGGGCGGTGAGGCGGTGAGATTGCCTGAGCTCGCAATGACGGTGTGCTTTGCGTGGGCGGCAAGAGTGGTATGGACGGCGAAATTGGCTGGGCGGCCCGCAGGAGCGGCGAGCGTTGCACGGGCAAAGGCGGCCTGGCCTGTAGAAGCGGTATGTTCTGCGTGGGCGGTGAGGCGCGATATTGCTTGAGCTCGCAATGGCGGTGTGTTTTAACGTGGGCGGCCTGGTAGAAGGCGGTGAGAGTTGCGTGGACAGCGAGATTAGTTGAGCCGCCCGCAGGAGTGGCGAGCGTTGCATGGGCTGAGGCGACTGGGCCCTGCGTGGGCGGTGAGGCGGTGAGATTGCCTGAGCTCGCAATGACAGTGCGCTTTGCGTGGGCGGCCGGTAGGAATGGCGGCAAGAGTTGCGTGGACGGCGAATTGGATGGGCGGCCCGCAGGAGCGGCGAGCGTTGCACGGGCAAAGACGACTGGGCCCGCAGAAGCGGTATATTTTTCGTGGGCGGTGAGGTTGCCTGAGCTCGCAATGAGGGTGTGCTTTGCGTGGGCGGCCCGCTAGGAATGGCGGCAAGAGTTGCGTGGACGGCGAAATTGGGTGGGCGGCCCGCAGGAGCAGCGAGCGTTGCACGGGTAAAAGCGGCTGGGCCCGCAGAAGCTGTCTATTCTGCGTGGGCGGCGAGATTTGCAGGGCCCACAGGAGCGGCGTGCTCTGCACGGACAGTTAGATTAACATGGGCGGCAAGATTGGCTGGGCCCGCGGGAGCGGCGAACGTTGCTTGGGCGACCAGGCCCGCATGGGCGCCGTGCTCTGCGTGGGCAGCAAGATTTGTTGATTTGTTGTGAGCCGCCGGGCCGGCGGGTTGTTGCGCCTCGAAAGACTCCTGGAGCAAGCATAGCACGCGGCGGGTTCTCTAGTTGTAAAACTTAGTTATGGCGGATAGTTGGTCTCTGGCACCATATCATTGTTGCAACACTGACGACGCAAATGATACAAAAAAACACAAGTAAACACAATAGGAAAAAAATTGCTATTCAGTTCACTAGATCACGTCGGGGTCACCACTTTAGCTTTTAAAGCAGAACTGAGTTTCAGTTTCAAATTTTTTACCGGAAGGGTGTTCCAGAGAGTTCCGGCATACTTTCACCCCTAGTCAACATTTTCAGACATCTATACGTGCATCCTTTCTTTTCATAGACTCTGGGAACCTTTAGCAAATTACACTAAATATGTACAGGTTTATATTCTACAGGGTGTTTTATACAATCTTTCCGGGAACCTCTAGCAAATTACACTAAATATGTATAGGTTTATATTCTACAGGGTGTTTTGTACAATCTTTACTGCCATGTACATCTGCACAGAGGCCTAGAACCCTTGGAAATAATTTGAACCTGAGGGATGCACAGTTTTTGTCTCAAAATGAAGCTTATTCACAAACCAATAAAGATTATTTTTTATTTTCCCCCGGTTTATTCTTATATGTAAATATTACTTTGCATATATGTGGCATTTGTACATACAGCAAGACCCCGTTTAACGCTTAGCATGCGTTCCTAGGAAACAAAGCGCTAAATGAAACTGCGTTAAACGGTTTAACGGTTTAACTTGTAGGAAATAGGGATAAGGAATGAAACGAATGCAGAGGACAAACATAGATTGAGGGTTTTTGGGGAAATTACTGCGCTAAGTCGAATTGTCAGCCTTCGCTAACATGTTCGTCTTCGGAAATAATCGCATTAATACCGCCATAAATCGAATCAGCGTAAATTTAGCACTTATTTAGGCTTGGAGTGCAATCGACTTGTATTGAATCATGGAATATTTAGGAACCGCGTTATATGGAATTGGCGTTAATCGGGACAGCTTTAAACGGGGCCTTAGTGTATTTGAATTCAAGGCATGATTTTCCTAATAAACTAAGATTACTGTAACCGAGATCCTCCAAAATATAAATGTTTTTTTCTTTGTAGACACCCTAGTGAACATGTGGAGAAAGAACAACGAACTAATTTTCCAAGACTCGATCAAATTCAACATTGGCAACAATTTCAAAGTTGAAAATCGGACTCTGGTAATATCCAACGTGAGCGCAAACGAAACTGCAAACTACACTTGCTTTATTCCGTTGTCTAAAACGGAGAGTCTGAACGTTACGCACCGTTTGTTTGTCCAAACAGCTCCAAAAATTGTATCACTAAGGGCCCAACATGACATTGTGCAGGTAACAAAATGACTAAGCTGACACCAAGAGTAAATATTAATCCCTATTCTGTTTTAGCTTGATTCGGGAAAAACCCTTGTTTTAACATGCAAAGCAATTGGTTTTCCTGAGCCCAAAATCAAGTGGTCTAGAAAGGGCCATCGATTGGACACGGAAGGTGAAACTGTCACCATTGAAAACATTGGTCACAACGATGCTGGAGACTACCAGTGTTTGGCTGACAACAACATCGAACGACCAGCACACCAATACATTCACATAGCAGTAGCTCGTACGTTTCAACTTATTTTCTAAACCCAAAAATATAAAATATATCTTCTTTTAGATAAGCCTGTGGTTAGAATCGAAAAGCTCACTGTAAATGCGGAGGAGAATTTGGACACGGAGCTTATTTGCTACGTTCACGCAGTGCCAAAAGCTGATGTTGTGTGGCAGAAGGATGGGTTCAACATAGTGTCAAGCGATCGCAGGCACTTCAAAAATTACAACCACAGTCATATTCTTCAAATTAAAAGGATAGAACGGTCTGATTTTGGGGTTTACACTTGCACAGCCCGAAATCGCGTTGGAAAGAGCGACAAAAACGTTACTTTAACGATGTTCCCTAGCCCCGCTGAACACATCAAGACTTACCATAACCCAGACAACAATGTGCTTATTTGGAAATTGGAATCAAAAGCTCCTATTATTAAATATTCAGTGGAATATAAAAAGGTTGCTGTAAGTATTAAGTTTTTGATTAGGTTTGAATTCTGGAAAGTCAATATTGTGGAATAGGAGTTTTTGCTAATAACCAAGTTTCTTCCTCAGACGGACTAAATGCCTTATTTAGGTTATACAGAGACCGTTTGGGGATTCCTATTTCGTTTTCTAATCTCACTTTTAACACAAAATTGTTTACGTAGGGAATCCCCCAGATACACCAGAAATATTTAAAGGGAATGACCCAGCAGAAAGAGAATCCGCAAATTAAGTTTAAGACAATAATTTATAAAAACATAATACAAAATAATATTTATGTTACCTTAATATACCCTTAAAAATGAATTGCTCAAACATTCAAACTCTACTGCTTTACAAAACTGTTTTGGTAATATAAAGTTCCCTAATAAGTAGTTCTAATAATAATAATTAAATACATTAATTTATATTGAGACCTTCTTTGATAAGATCTTTCATACATTTTGTAATATTAAAGTACCCCTCGGAGAGGAGAACATCCTCAGTTTGCTCAAAACAAACTTGCTGCAACCTTTCTTATGCGGAAATTTTTTTGAGTAGTTTATAAAACGTTAATGTTCTAATACTAAGGTCCCTGCCAAAGAGGAGAATCCCCCATTACACTAACAAACATTTTTTCTGCTGTATCAGAAACCTTTCTTGATAAGGGAACTCATGGTCCTGTTGGAAACCTAATTTTTGTGATACAGAAATAACATATAGGAAGGGGGACTTTCTAGAAACGCTCAAAAGTAGTGGAAAATGCGCTGTAACCTGATAAGGACAGTTGTTAAGTTTTCTAAAAACCTTATTGTTCTAACCCTAAGACGTCTACCAGAAAAGAGAATCTCCTATTATAGCTGCAAATCTTTTTTCCTGCTTTTCTAAGGCCTGCCTTGATAAAGCAATCTCGTAGTCACGTTGAAAACATCACTTAGAAATGGGATTTTCCTAGCAATGCTCAAAAACAGCTGGAAATATTTTGTAACTTAACAAGGACATCTCTTAGGCATTGTAAAAACGCTACTATTCTAATCCCAAGATCCCCACCGAGAGGAGAATCACCTGCATACCTGATACCTGCAAATCATTTTTTCCATTATATCTGAGGCCTCCCTTGATACGGGAATCTTGTAGTGACTTTGGAAACATCATTTAGAAGAGGGAACTTCCTAGCGATGTTCAAAAGCAGTAGGAAATATATTGTAACTTAACTTCGCCATCCCTGAGGCATACTAAAAACTTCACTACTCTAATCCTAAGATGCCTGCCGGGGGATCAATTCCCTATTATACCTGTAAATTACTTTTTCGGCTATATCTGAGGCCTTTCTGAATAAGGGAATCTTGTAGTAACGTTGGAAACATTATTTAGAAAGAGTGACTTACTAGCAATGCTTAAAAGCAGTAGGAAATATGTTGTAAGCTAACAAGGACATCTCTGAGGCATTCTAAAAACGTCACTATTCTAATCCTAAGGTCCCTGCAGAGAGGAGAATCCTCTGCAAATCATTTTCTTCTTGTAACTTGGAACTTCCTAGCAATGTTCAAAAGCAGTTTGAAATAGTTGTAATCTAACAAGATCATCTCTGAGGCATCCTAAAGACGTTATTATTTTAATCCTAAGATCCGTACAGAGATATGAATGCCTTATTACACCTGCAAGTCATTTCGTCTGCTACATCTGAGACCTTTCTTGATAAGGAAATCTTGTAGTGATGTTGGAAACATTTAAAAACGTTATTATTCTGATCCTAAGATCCATACAGAGATACTAATCCCTTATTACACCTGCAAATCATTTCGTTTGCTACATCTGACGCCTTTCTTGATAAGGGAATTGTGTAGTAACATTGGAAACATTTAGAAAGAGGAACTTCCTAGCAATGCTGAAAAACCATGGGAAATATGTTGTAACCTAACAAGGACATCTCGGAGGCATTCTGAAATCCTAACTATTCTTCTCCTAAGATGCCTACAAAGTGGAGTATAACCTATTCTACCTGCAAACCATTTCGCCTGCTACATCTGAGGCTTCCCTTGATAAGGGAATCGTGTAGTGACATTGGAAACATTTAGAAAGATGAATCTCCTACCAATGCAAAAAAGCAGTAGGACATATGTTGTAACCTAACAAGGACATCTCTGAGGCATTCTGAAAAAGTTACTATTCTAATCCTAAGATCCATACAGAGATATGAATGCCTTATTACACCGGCAAATCATTTTGTCTGCTACATCTGAGGTCTTCTTTGATAAGGGAATCTTGTAGTGCCGTTGGAAACATGTAGAAAGAGGAACTTCCTAGCAATGCTAAAAAGCACTAGGAAATATCTTTTAACCTAACAAGGACATCTCTGAGGTTTCTTAACCCATTTATGCCCAGAACTATTTTTTGCTTACGATCGTCGAGATTTTTTATATTTTGCGCCTTTGCGTTCTTGTAGTTGCCAAAAAATTGTAAAAAAAAATCTATATGCTGTAGTTTGTAAAAATCAGCCTGGGTCGTTAACGACCCCTTGGGCATAAGGATGATATTTGTTGAACACAATATAGACATGGAATTTGGAGATAATATTTATTTGAGTACATGATTATTACGTAAACACTGTACGATTACTTATGGAACTGTAAGAAACATTTATCATGCAATGACACATTGCAGTTTTCACAAGCTTTTGTAGTTTTGCTTCTACAAACAATACATCTTCGTCGCTGTTGTCCTGTTTTTATAAGATGTTGTCCGTAGGTCCTAACAGATAGTGACAGTAATCGTGGTTGAGATGGTCCAGGATTTGATAATGGTTTACCATACTTTTGGAGAATGGTAGCTACAACTTGTCTTCTAAATTCCAAATTATCCAATTTATTGCCATATGAACGCGCCAGTGTCCAGGCATTGGTCATGCAGACATCAAATATCCAAAACAAAATAGGAATATACCACATTTTTCCCCGAAAACTAATTCTATAATTCGAAATAATGTTGTCCATAAGATCGACTCCTCCCATAAATTTGTTGTAACGATTTATAAGATATGGTTGCGGTATTTCGATCTTCTTTTTCTCTTTGGCTGAATATCTTCTTGCTTTTTGAATTGGTTGAATACCAAACTCGTTTGAAAGAAGTGTTACGACACTGTTGTCGGTCCACCTTACGCCTACAATCTTTCTTTTGTTATCAACAGCACTGTCAAATGTACCTCTTGAACTTTTTTTCATCGACGGAATACTTTGCAGTAAACATTTCTCTGTTCTATTGTCTTTTACCGTACCTGTAGCTCCATAACCTTTATTCCTGAGTTTGGTTATCAAGTTGGCACTAGTAAAGAAATTATCAAAAAAAAAAATTTGAACTCTGCAAATGTTCTCTGTAAAACGTCTGCAAAATGGATGACAACAGATTCTCCTAGACCTACTTTTTCAACCTGTTGGTCTGACGATTTGTTACGCCCCTGATATATATCAAAATCGACACAATATCCCGTCGGTAAAGCAAGCACCCATGCTTTATACCCAAAGCGTATGGGTTTACCTCTTATAAACTGTTTGCAGCCATCTTTACCAAAATATGGTATCATTGACTCATCAACTGAAACAGCATGGATTACAGGGGCACACTGCCTAAACTTTGCATTAGCGATGTCAATAAGCGGCCGCAGTTTACAAAATTTGTCATTTTTAGCGAGATTGTCGTTGTCGGCAGCAT
The DNA here is from genome assembly GCA_014611495.1 of Limonius californicus. NCBI lineage: Eukaryota > Metazoa > Arthropoda > Insecta > Coleoptera > Elateridae > Limonius > Limonius californicus. Next base: position 13,522 of record JABXWE010045621.1, read on the forward strand.
GGAGGAAACGAAATATCTCTTCGAAACGATTACGTCTCATTGAGTTTACAACCAAAGTATTCCAATGTCTTCTCGGCTCTCCCAATACATTCTTCGCCTTGGTACGGGAACATATCCACTAAGAAAAAGTATGGCAACAAACGAATACATTTCTTCTACACCAAGTTCAAGCCTACAATTTTTTGTAGCGGCGTACATTACACTGTGCTTTACTAAGTGTTTCATTATTTCCGAAGTAGGTAAACAACTCAAAAAACTCAAGAAGTTCACTGGCATCTGATAAGGAAAATGGTGGTAATGTGGTTGTATCTTTTTTTTTTTCACACATTCATACTACCGTTCCCCTCCCGGAACCGCTTTCGCATTACTTCAGGGGGGTGCGGGCGTCCCTTACATACAACATACATGTTACATATAACATTCATACAACATGCACCCTAAACCTAACTAGGCAAATGCGGTCGCCCCAGTCGGGATTAGATCGCCCCAACGGAGCAACTGCATTTACTGTGACCTCGAGTGGCCAATGCGTTCTCGCACTCGACCACCGCGGTCCCTAATGTGGTTGTATCTGTCCAAGTTGTTATATTATTTTCAAGATCTCCCTTTGCCCATTTACAACTTGTTAGTTTAATTTTTTTCTTTCGAGGTTGGGTAATAGTTTCATCACCTTCATCCGAATTTTCTAATTCATCCAACTGTCCGAATTCAACTTCGGCTTCAGCTTGTAGTTGATTATGATTTAATCGATCGGGGTCATTGCAAACTTCATCTCCAGAGTCACAGTCAGTTTCTGCACCATCGTCTAACGGAGGAGTAATATATATACTACTAGGAATGTCTTGCGATTCATCAAGTTTCTCTATTTCTTCAATAAGTTCAGCGGTTGTAAGTGGTTTCTTCCTGAAATATTGAGAGAAAACTAAACTCAAATGCCCACTGGGTCGTTAACGACCCACTAATATTGAAGCATAATTTTATCTCGGAATCCATGAATTGCGAGCGAATTTAAAAATCGTACACGTTACTACATTATTTGTCATTGCAATCCTTTAGATAGATTCAAAAAATTATTAAAAATGTGGTAGTTACCAAAAATATTTTTCAGCCATTTGTAAGTAGGACACAAACACAATATTCAACACCGTATTATATCTAACATACAACACTGACAGAGATCAAATTTCAAATGAACACCTATTGCAGTATGTAATGCACACTGCAGTCTGCGACAAGTCTCAACAAGTTTCAGCTTGTACAGCAATGGCCAAAAAAAGTCATTGGGTCGTTAACGACCCCGTGGGCATAAATGGGTTAAAAACGTTATTATTCTAATCCTAAGATCCTTACAGAGATATGAATCCCTTATTATACCTGCAAATCATTTCTGCTACATCTGAGGCCTTCCTTGATAAGGGAACCTTATAGTGCCGTTGGAAACATCATTTAGAAAGAAGAACTTCCTAGCAATGTTAAAAGCATTTGGAAATATGTTGTAGGGTAACAAGGACATCTCTGAGGCATCCTAAAAACGGTATTATTCTAAACCTAAGATCCATACAGAGATACGAATCCCTTATCATACCTGCAAATCATTTCTTCTGATACATCTGAGGCCTTCCTTGATAAGGGAATTTTGTAGTGCTGTTGGAAACATTTAGAAAGAGGAACTCCCTAGCAACGCTCAAAAGCAGTAGGAAATATGTGGTAACCTAACAAGGACATCTATGAGGCATTCTGAAATCGTAACTATTCCAATCCTAAGATCCTTACGGATATATGAATTCCTTATTCTACCTGCAAATCATTTCTCCTGCTATATCTGAGAACTTACTTGATAAGAGAATCTTGTAGTCACGTTGGAAACATTATGTAGAAAGGGGCACTTGCTAGGAATGCTCACAAATAATTGGAAATATGCTGTAACCTGACAGGAACATCTCTTAGGCTAGCTAAAAACGTTAGTGTTGTAATATTATGGTTCTTACCTGAGAAGAGAATCCATTATTTCGCCTACAAAAACTTTAGCACCGTGTTACTTTACCAAAAAGAGGAATGTCCTAGTATATCTAAAATTCATTTCTTCATATATTTTTGGACGTGTTCTGTTTTCAAGAAGCAAGGCTGTGAGTCATTACCTGTTAGCAAGAAATAAACATAATCCTCAGAACAACTAACAGTTCAGGTAATAACTGTATAATCCTGTCAAACTTTTGTGAGAATAACATAATGCGGGTCTTGCTATAGAAAAAAATTTTGTCAGTAATTGTCACACTCGTGGCCTAGCTACCAATTTTTAAATAAACGCTAGGGTTATACCATTTATGTTTAAGCACTTTGAAGTTTTAGGGGTACCTCGTCCTTCATAAGAACATTCTTTATATAGGGTAAAGACCTTTGTTGAAACGGAATTCCTAAGACAAGCTGTAACCAATATTTTGGTAATGTCAGAGTATCTATCAGCAATAGAAACTTAATAGCTAGACACTTAAAAGAAGTTGCGTATTCACTACACAAATATTATTTATCTATTATTAAGTTGTCTTTTACAACAAAAATTCTCTCGTATGCCTATAAATCATTTCTTATATTTTGAGACCATTCTTAGGACAATCTAGAAACCCTTCTTTCCTAGAATCAATATTACTAAAGTTAGTCAGAAATATAGTTTCTGTACTGCAAACGCTTTAGACACTTTAAGCATATTATTTTAGTAACTTTCAGTTTCTTACCACGGCAGGATTCCCCTATTATATTAAAACATATTTTTCCTATATTGTTAGCTCCTCTTTTGCAAGAGAGCCCCTTAATAGGTCGGAAACAAAATTTCTATGGATTTAAGGCTTTTATAATAACAGTTCTAAATCTTACTTTCTTCGGTGTAGAATTTCTAAGGTACCTACAAAATATATTTTTGTAGTACTATGGTCACAAGTATCGGGAATCCCCGAAATATTGTAAGTCCTATGTACTCCTCTCATCTTGAAATTGTTGTCAGAAGTTGCTTCCACTAAAACCTTAAAAATTTATTGTTTAAGCAATGAGGAATATTTTTTAGGATTCCGAATGGAAAGTAGCCCCCCAAATGCCAGAAGTTACAAATCCTGATGGAAATATTTACACAGTGAACTACACGTTAGCAAACCTACCAAATGGATATTATGAAGTCAAACTTCGTTCTAAGAACACTTACGGGTGGTCCACTTGGTCTAGTCCTGTCAAAGTTAAAAGTGGTGCGTATAAAAAAATATATGCCTGTTTTGATGTATAGAAATTGCAAGCAATAGCACTATTTCTTTCTTATATGTTTTTAGTAGAGCACCACCACACTCACACTGTAAAAGATCCCTTAATTCCAGAACAAAGCACACTGAGAGAAGGTATATATTATTATTTTTTAATAATTTGATTCAGGATTGGATCAAGGCCTTGGTAATTAATTTTTTTATTATTTGTACAGAGATTGCATTTCAACCAAAATCACAAGATTCCATGCAAAATGAAGTTCTTGTTACAGGTATTACAAATTTTATTTTCCCTTTTTTTATTTTTTTATCTTTTGAATTAATTATTATTTTTGTACACACAGAGCAACCTATTGATGTGTCGACAACGCACGCCCCAGTTGAAATTCCGAAAGGTAGCTTTACTTTTTAAAATTTTTTTAAATAATTCTAAACGGGATATATATTTTTCATTTACCTACAAACAACACGAGTTAATTAATATTTATTTTGATGTCTACAGAACACAAACAAGATACTGAACAAAAACCACACACACAGGAACGCCAGCACCAAGATGTTAAAGAAGGTATTATTTTTAGTTTCTACAGAATTTTTCTTTTTTTATCTTTTGAGCTTTGAATTTCTAATTACTGCACTTCCTTGCTCCAATGCTTTGTATAAGCATATAACACGGATATGTATTCATGTTAATTAATAAATTGTGTATTGGGTGTATTGATGGTAATCATGTTGTTACAAATATTCTTTATTTTTTCTGCTGAGTTTGAAGCTGTTTGTTGTTTGCTGAACCATGTCTGTTTATATACGTTCCCAATATAATTCATTGGGCATATACAGGGTGCTTTAAATAGAAAATGCGTATGTTATTGGGTGTATAGATTGCAACCACGTCACCCGTGATATTCATTTTCTTACAAAGTTTGAAGTTGTTTGATAGTTATCGACTCTTCTGGATATATTAATTAAATATACCAGGTATTAACTGTAACGAGTTTGTATTAAATTTTAAGTTTCAGGCATGAAAATATAATTAAATTGGGCCTCTCTGACAAAGTTGTGTACTTTAGCTTGTTTAATTTCCTTCAATTTATAATACTTATGCGAAAATTGAGTATTAAAGCCATATTTTACTATACATGCGTATGTTATAGGGTATACGGATTGCAACCACATCACCATGATATTCATTTTCTTGCAAAATTTGGATATGTTAGATGTTTATTGACTATTTTGAGTATATTAATTTAATATGCTAGATACTGAATGTATCGAGTTTGTTTGAAACTGCTGTAAGTTGTAGGCATGAAGAAGTAATTATTAAATTCGGAAACACCCACAAACTTGTGTATTTTCTCTTGTTTAAACCATCAATCGTTCCTGCAATTTATAATACTTATATGACAGTATGATACATAAAACTAAATTATTGTTAAACGCTGTTGTAAAATTCGAAGAACCAAGAAAGAAATCAAACTTAATCCAATGCCTAAGATGCTGCTGTTATGGACACACAAAGAGTAACTGCACACGCCCAATGCGTTGCTACAGATGTGCAGGGAAACACGACTACAAAACATGCAACCAAAAAAAGATGACGGTAAGGACCCAAAGTGTATACTTTGTGGTGGAAGTCACCCGGCTACCGCAAAAATATGCAAAGTGTACCAAGAAATGGTCAACAGAAGATTCCCATCTCGAAAACTCCCAACACCAACGAACCTGGTAACCGAGAGAGCAAAGCTCCAACAAAACAACTCTCAAGAACAAGAAAAACCCAACATGCCAAAACCCAAAAATCAATACAGCATACAGCGCACCGTAGATCTCCCATAACAAGCACAACAAAACACGACTAAACCAAACCGATACAGCACACAGAGTACTATAAACTTACCACAACAAGAACAACAACCCATTATGGCAAAACCGCAAAATCAATACATCACTCAGCACACCCCAAATCTACTACAACAACCAGCATATGCCCAAATAACTAATGACAGCAACATTATCACCTCCCTACAAGCAACTATAACAAACCAACAACAAACTATAAACCAGGGCATGGGCCTCCCCCATAAGGGGCGTTGTTGATCTACTCTCCCATAGTGATCAATCCTCGTGGGAGAGAGGCGCCGCGTTAACGCAACCTTCGGGTCACCCATCCAAGTACTGACGGGAGCAACGCTGTCTTAACTCTCCTGATCGTACGTGAACGGGCGACGAATGTGCGCAACCCGGGACCAATAATACATACTTTAACATAAAAAGTTTCACCCTATACCACACCACTCACCCAGACGCAGATATAACACCCAGAGGAGGAACTGCAATACTGGTTAAACAATACATCAAACACTATGAATTACCCAAGTACCAAAAAAACTTCCTACAAGCAACGAGTATCGTGGTTGAAGACTGGCATGGCCCTCTTACCATATCAGCCGCATACTGCCCCCCAAACTATCCTACAAAAAAAGAAGAAACCGCAGAATACTTCACTACACTGGGAAACAGATTTCTGGCAGGCGGAGACTACAACGCCAAAAACACGGCGTGGGGCTCACGATTAATAGCGCCAGGTAGAGGTAGGTAATACACAACATCATGCAAGACCTGAGCCTAAATCACTTATCGACATATACTCCGACATACTGGCCCACGGACCCAGACACATACTGGCCCATGGACCCAGACTAATTGCCAGATCTACTGGAGTTTTTCATAACAAAAGGAATCCCACCGGCTACCTGGCAATAGAATCCAACCTCGATTTATACTCCGACCACACACCAGTAACAGCTACTGTTAGTGGTACAATCATTGAAAAAGATAGGGTAGAAAGACTCTACAATAAAAGAACAAACTGGGAATACTACAAACACCAAATTGAACAAAAAACAAATCTCAACATCCCACTAAAAACAGAACCAGATGTTGAGCTGGCCATCAATCACCTCAACAATATCATACAGGAATCCTCTAGCTAGAGAATCTACACCAGATATTCCAGTGCGAAGGCTTAACCAAAATTGTCCAATCATAGTGAAACAGAAAATTGCCAAAAAAAAAAAGTCTGCGAAGAATTTGGCAACGGACTAGATACCCACAAGAAAAAAATCGCTACGACAAAGCCTCTCGAGAACTAAAAAATCTTATAACGAACTTAAAAAACAAATCCTTTAACGAACATTTAGAGAACCTAACTAACACAGCCGATACAAACTACTCACTATGGAAGGCAGCCAGAAACATAAAATGTCACAAAGAACTGATTCCTCCAATTCGCAAACCAGATAGAACGTGGGCCCGGACCGATCTAGAAAAAGCATACGCGTTTGCACATCACCTGGAAAAAGTCTTCCAGCCCCTCCCATCGCAAGCAGCACCAATAGAAGAAGCAAGAATAAAACAAAACCTAGAAGCACCCTTCCAGATGTCACCACTACCGAAGCTCTTTACAGTAAAAAAGGTAACTAGGATGATTAAAAACAACCTAAATTCAAAAAAAAGCCTCAGGTTATGATGACGTCACTGGAAAGCTTATAAAAGAACTACCAAAGAAGGGTCCTGCAGCGCAATGGAAAGTAGCCAAAGTTATACTCATCCCAAAACCCGGAAAACCCCCACACGACGTCTCCTCCTATAGACCTATTAGCTTACTCCCTATCCTGAGCAAACTGCTTGAAAAACTACTACTAACAAGATTAGCGCTGCACATTGAAACCAACAATCTTCTCCCAGACCACCAGTTCGGGTTCAGGCAGAAACACAGTACCATCGAACAAGTGCACAGAGTGGTTAACAATATCAATCAGGCATTTGAAGGCAGAAACTACTGCGTAGCGGCCTTCCTAGACGTAAGCCAGGCCTTTGATAAGGTCTGGCACCAGGGTCTGCTCTACAAACTAAACAACAACTTCCCACACACAATATATATTATCCTGGAATCCTATCTACACCAGAGGTACTTCATGGTAAAGTATGGACAAGAAACAACCGAACTCTTCCC
>JABXWE010045627.1:0-12954 GCA_014611495.1 Limonius californicus
GTAAGTCTGTTCGTTACGAGGCAAGGTTTTAGGATAGCACTTGAACAACCGTTTTGAGGAAAATAACTCTACTGTTGAATAAAGATGATATGAACAGTTTCCAGTATGGGAAAGTCCAGGGAGGCAGTCGCGTCACATTTTTAATATTGTAGTTGCAATTTTGATATAGGAGAAAGCTTATATTTGGTATTAACTACAAGTTTTAAGATTAAAATTTCGATAACGCAGAGGATTGTTGTATTTTTAGATTAAATATAATAATTTTAGGGTTTGTTCGAAATTTCTAGATTAAAGTTTCTATAATATACAATATTTCTATAGTGTGAGGTTGAAATTGAAATTTGATGTATTGAGTGTGACCCTTTTAAGCTATCGTAATGTTTATTTTCGCAGCTAACCCAAAGATTCGATATTTTCGAATATTGTTCCAGATTACTTTTAGAATTGCCATGAATATTAAAATTTATGTCGGCAATGTCTTCCTCGGTTCACTGTTTCCGAAATTTTTGTGTAAGCAGCTTGAACGAGTTGTTAACCCTCTAGGTTGTCATTTCGAACTTCCTTTTCAGGTATTGACAAGTGCATCGCTAATAGATTCGCAAGTTAAGATATTATTTATTGCCCCAAGTCGTCCCAGCGACCTGTGGAAGAACGAGCGACGTCTGTGCAATAAAATGAGCCGATAATCATCTAAATATTTAAAACATGTAAAACATTTAGAAGATATAAAATCAGGTTCGTCATTCATTTCGTTCAGTGAACTTCTTCCTCAGCGTGTGTTGATGGTAGCGATATGTCGTTACTGCGTTAATTGGACGTCTTATTTTTTGTAATGCCGCGCTGCTGATCTCTTCAGATTAATTTTAAATTGACGAACACAAATACTGGTGAAGGTTGTATCGGCGAGGTCCAACTGCGAAACGCGATGCATCACGCTCACCTGAAGTTCTTGTTCAATTTCGACGTAAGTATTAATCTTCCGGGAAAAATAACACGAATACGCCGCAAAAAACTGTTTGTGTTTTATGTTTGATTAATGTATTCAAAACGGCTCCATTTGGTGTACTTTCGGTTTATTAATGGGAGGAGAGAGTTGGCCAATTTAAACAAAACTCCGGAATAAAATGGCTTTTCCAGTGGCGTACTTGTACATTTATAATTTATTTCCGTTTACAGTAATGTATAATAGTCGTGATGACGAATTCATAGATTTCTAAAGGAAATAGGATAACTTTGGCTGTATTTAATAATTATAAACATGATGATGAGTGTTTCGTTGCAGATTCTTGTGTAACTGTGTATCGTGTGCAATGTTTTTTTTCGCACGTGTATTCAAGCAAACTGCGGGAAATTGTCCCAGAGATCTCATTTAGAGATTATTTTAGAATTTTAAATATGTGGATATTACTTTAATATTAATTTTATTTGTTATAATTACATTTTTGTATAACCTTGTGTGTTCTACTACATTCTTTAGACATGGTTACATAGTCAAACGCTGCTGGTGCCTGTCAAACGGTCACTAAAGTTAAGAATACAGTACTGGAAGCGGTGGTGCAACAACAACTAGCTGTGCTTTGAAGGGCACCTCTAAGCCGTCGGTCCCGGTTACCACTACGGTGGTAGTCGTTAGGTCAAGTCAGAGGCGCTGGCGCGACCTGAAAATACTGACACCAGGCTCCACCACGACCACACGAAAACTGAACTGAACTATAGACATTTTGTCCCTCGACATCGCTATATTTATAATAATCATAATATTTTGGTAACCCTTTTTCCGTAGTAATTGCATTTTATTTATAACACCATTGGTATATATTTTTTTAATTCAATTGCCGATTTACAATCTACTCTTAATATAAAGTAATAGGTAAATGGTATTGCATAGTTGTTATTTGACACGAATAGGGCACCGTCCACTGCCGGGTGTCCAGGATTCACTCAAGGAGTTCTTCCGGCCATTGTCTATTTAATCTTCTAACTACAGGCTGACGGGAGTAGAGGTCGGCAATGAGTTGGTTGGTATGATTTTGAGGATTCATTGGTATATTGAAGTCATCTTTTCGTGCTTACACCGCGTCGCCGTAGAATTTAACGATGCTGACGTTTCGCTATGCGATGCAGGTACCATAATGGGTGCTAGACTGTCGGATCAGGTAGTTATAGGGTTTCTGTTAGCCATAGTTGACTGGCGAAGGAGTCATGGTTCGATTGCTGGGTGTCTATTGATTGGTTACGCTCATGCTTGTTGCTTGCGGTGGTGCGTATTATTCCGCTGTATAATTTTGTGTTGTTTAGTGCTCTATTCCAGGGATTAGTTAGAGTAACAAGGCCCTCTTCTCGGTTGAAATTCTGTTTGTGTTGTTCTATTTCTATAGCTTTCCTTATGAGGCTCCAGTGCTGTACCCGTGCGATAACTCTTATTTCATCAAAGTTTATCCTGTGGCCTGTGGTTGTAACGTGTTCGGCTAGAGCTGATTGTGTTTTTCGGCGATGTCTGCAATGGCTGCTCTGTCCCTGTTTTCCAAGTTCTACTATGCGATCTATTTGTCCATTGTAGCATTTTCTACACGAGCAGGAAATTCTATATAGTCCTTAGCACTGCAGCTGGATCCTTCGGGTATCTATATTGTTGACTTAGAGTGCCGTGCGGTTTGAACACAGTGTTTATTTTATTCCTTTGTAATAAGCGTGCCTTGAATATAAGGAATAAATGCCTCAGATATATAATCTTTCGTTTCTTTGGTACTTCGTGGTTCTTTTGCCTAGCTGATTACTCTTTGAATGTCTTTGGGTTTGTAACCATTTCTTGAGAAGGAGGATCTAGGCTGTTTAACACTGCTACCTTTTGTACGGGACGATTATGTGAGCTGGCATTAAGGTATCAATCCGTGTGTGTTGATTTCCTGTATATACTGTGTCGCATCGTGTAATTGGGGTTTTGCTTTACCGAGACATACAAGAACGGAAGCGTCCCGATTTATTCGACTTCCATTGTAAATTGAATCCCATGGCTGTTCCCTTCGGTTTGCCCATGTATTTTTCCTTGCCAACGGCAAATGGTGGATTGTAAACATGGTCGAAAGAGTTTAATAAATTCTTTTGGGAGGACCTTCTTAACTAACTCGATTACTGAAACCTAGTTTGTGGCTACGTTATGGTGCGCAAGGTACACGCAAATAATTATAAAAAAGATTCAACGGTATCTAAAACACCAACTAAATAATCACTAATTATTATAATATCCCTTGCGATAAAACTAAAACTATCGTTAACTTTTGATTATAATTGCCTAATAATACGTACCTCATTATGTTAAAAATTAATTAACTTTTGTAAAACAATCCTAATGATGAGAAATAACATTCACGATTGTAATGGAAGCTTAATGATAAAATGGATCCTTATAAATGCCCCCTCAGCAGTGACCCAAATTTCAAAATGTTCGAGATCATATCAATAACAGTTCACATCAACAACTCTTTATTTGTCGAACAAAAGAAAACAGCCAATTGCTTGATCAATAACGAAGTACAGTATGCTCGCGGTAATGTAACCAAAATAAAATCGAGGTCATACTATTACAACAGTGCATAGTAGTTGTGGTGGAACGTATGAAACTGTACAATAGCAGTCAGTGTTGAAATAACTAGGATGTACATTTTTAATATGGGTAAATTAAAAAATTAATAATCAAAAATGTTTATAATTTACGTCCTAATAAAAGTTACAGGGTGTGTAAACGGTTATTGCACATAGTCAACTACATGAGGGTCACTACTAATCTTTTTATGTGTTAGTGGACATAAATGTAATTCTAGGTTGATAAAATGCACCTAAATGTGCGCATTTAAACACTTACACAGTTATTAATTTTGCCTCTGGTTTCTACGAAAACTTTTATTATATACAGAATAATAGGCAATTTAATTTTCATTTAATAAATTTCAAAGAAAGTGGATTATGCTGTATGTATTCAATATTACATTCCGTTAAAAAACCTGTTGCTTCTTCTGACATGGTGTTTCTTGTAACTTGCAGCTTCTTCCTCTTCGTCATTCATGTCTTGGAGTTTGTCCGTTACGATACTGAGAAAGTTTTTTCTTGCTCTGTTTACCCCTTTCTCGGTCTGCCAGGTTTTCTTTTGCTTCTAGACTATATATGTAATGTATTCGTGGTAGACTATCTTCGGGCATTCTACTGAGGTAGTGTTTTCACTTACCTTTGTAGTCTTTTATTTGCTATCGAATTCAAAGTAACTTGCAAACCTAATTATTGGAAGATCTTACTCACGTGCTCGAAGACCTTGTGTATAGTTCAATTTTATAATCAACCTCTAAATTTTAGCGTAAAGGCGTAAAATAACCAGATAAACTTTGATGTAAGTTATACGTGAATAAGAAAAAGAAAGCTATGTGCAGTCCTTTTGGGGCGAGGGAATATGGAGTGTGTCTCTTTTCTTTTTATCTTTTTTCTTAATACCCCGAATTTTTTTAATGGAGAAACTTGTGTATAATCAACCTCTAAATTTTACGGGGCGTAAAATAACCAGATATACTTTGATGTAAGTTATACGTGAATAAGAAAAAGAAAGCTATGTGCAGTCCTTTTGGGGGGAGGAAATATGGAGTGTGTCTCCTTTCTTTTTATGTTTTTTCTTAATACCCTGAATTTTTTTAATGGAGAAACTTGTGTATGATCAACCTCTAAATTTTACAGGGCGTAAAATAACCAGATATACTTTGATGTAAGTTATACGTGAATAAGAAAAAGAAAGCTATGTGCAGTCCTTTTGGGGGGAGGGAATATCGAGTGTGTCTCCTTTCTTTTTAAGTTTTTTCTTAATACTCCTAATTTTTTTAATGGAGAAACTTGTGTACCTCGCAGATGAGTTATATTTGTGTGCGCACTTGCTTTGGAGGGGGCTATTATTTGGATTGTCTTCTGCTGTTATCTAAATAAGTAATACTGAATATGGAAAGCGACATTACCCAATCTTTTCAGTGGCTGGGAATAATATTGCCTTTGCCTCCTTCCCTTTTAACTTCTTCCTAATGGATTAAAGTTTTGTGAAAGAGAAAATATGCTATAAAACATAGAAGTATGTAATAGACGAGCGAGAAATAAGACCGTACGTAGCCCAGTTGGGGGAAGGAATATCGCTTCTGCAGTCTTCTTCATTTATCTTTTCTTGATGTCTTAGCAACTTATATAAAGGATGAAATATTCCGTGTAAATTAGAAATAAGTCATAGATAAATGACGAAAAAGACTGTACTTAGCCCTTTTGGTGGAAATATCAGGTGTGTCGTTTTCCCCTTCTATATTTTCTTGATACGTAACCAAGTTCTGTAAAAAAAGATATTCCGTCTAATCCAGGAATAAGTAATAGGGAAGTAAAAAATAAGACCGTGCTCAACCATTTTTGGGAGGGAATTATGGTTGTATAGTCTTCATCTCTTTCCATGTTATGCCGGTAAGTTGTGTAATAGATGGGATGTAACTCCAAAATAAGTATATAAACTTTGGAAAACTTTAGGATTTCCAGAGTTTATATCAAATCACCGTGTTCAATCCTATGTCAAAAATAAGTGATAGCTGATTGAGGAAAAAACTGGTGTAATAATATCGGAGGGGTGAAAAATTCGAGTCTGACTCAATCAGAAGAAGGGTCTCAATGTTGCCCCCCCCCCCCGAAGTAGTCCTTGGCATCAATTTAAATGTTGCACGGGAGAAAAAACTACCGCTTAACAGGTACCTACATGATAATTTCTGAAAGGGGACTTGTGCAGGGTCTCCCATCCGCTTTTCCTTTGAGGGAACAAACCCCTTGTTCAACAATTCGAGAGAACGGTATCTGTTTTTATCATCACTTCTCGTTTAGGATTAATGTTAGCTAAGTTTTGTAAACGATAAAACGCTCTTTGTAACTCGTAGCTACAACTGATGTGAAGAAACATGTTAAATATATTCTGCCGCTCCCAAATAATTTTTTAATATGGCCACTTTAAACCTTTATGCACTACTGAAATCTTATCAGCCAATAAACGATAAATTGAAGTTGAATCATAAAGTTTTTATATCGTCTGCATAAGCTGAGATCGCAGTTTTCTTCCACATAATAATGCAATCAAGGATTTTCTCAAAAGCTGCAGCTGGATACGTTTAAATTGGCTTTCTTTAAATTATTGCTGCTGCTTGGCTTATTCATTCGCGTCCTCTAAGCTTTCTCGTTTATTGTTCCCTCTGCTCTGGTTCATTTGTTGTTACATATTATCTTCAATTATTTTTCCTCCGGCAGTCGACACAGAAACTGGAGCTGCTGTGTACGATTTCAATCGATACCCCGATGTGCAGCAGTGCAGGGTGTAATTGAGAAAACGTCATACACTTCGCCCCAAAGGCTTCCGACTTCTTCTGGTCGTGTTTCAATGTTCTCGAATTTCTTATCTACTGAAAAGACATTTAAACAGGGGTTTTGTTGAAGGGGAATTAGCAATATCGAACTTTACGTCTACAACATTCGAAAGCGTACAACAAATATCAAATGTCAAATGTGACTGCTATTATTTATGCAAAATCGACCGAGAGCGGGGATTGGGGCACACAGGGGTGGTTAGGCAAAAAAAGCAACGCAAGTGACACAGTCGAGTTACTCTATAATAGCAAATTATACGTGTCCTGTCAGTCAATTGGAAAACCCACAGGTCTAAAATAATCAATTACAAAAAATTAGTTGAAACATGCCAAATGTATGCTATTGTACAATTGTCGCTTAGAAGCGCTGTTTCAATCAAAGAACATGTAATTAAATACATTCATTCGCTATACAATATGAGAAAAACTAAGTTACTTTAGAGGGTTTAGTTATAGTTGTAGTGGGTAATTATAGTTTCCTTCAATAGTGGCAGAAAGTGGAATTCATTTTGTAGTACTTGAAAATTGTTATTATTAAAATATAGGAAAATACATGAACAAATATCAAATATTGATTTATTATGTACTATGAAAGGAATTTAAATTAATATTGCTTTCTTTGTCAAAACATGCTATTTTAATACAACAAATTTAGATTAAAATTCTCTAATATTAAATTAATTATAGTAGTAAATTATCTGATAGTAACAATACAAGGTGTTTAAAAAAAGGTCGGATAATTAACCATGTATACTACTCGATCAAACTAAACAAAAAAGTCTGAATCAACGTAATGCCCAACTGTTTCAGAGATACAGGCGGTTTTTTTTAAGCGAATAGTAAAGGCGCTTAACAAGTTAATAAATATATCATTTGCCCACATACAAAGGTATAGCGAGTTAAAATCAGGAGATCTAGGTGGCCTTGCATTCGACCCCTCGTCCTATGCACTAGTCGTTGTAGGATATAGGTATTCCCAGATATTGATTGAAAAACGTGGAGGAGCCCGAGATGAACCCTATCATGCAGGGCCTACATCTCTCAATAGTGGGGATATTTAATTAACCTCGTACATAAAACTTTCTATAATATTTTTGTATGAAGGTACATTGAAAAAATAACGCTCTTCAATTGTTAAAGATATCTTTTAATCTTATTTAGATATATAATGCATTGTTTTAATACTAATTTTGTGGATGTCCAAGGCTTTCAAAAGATAACTTTTAAACTATTAGATGTAGATGCTAGTGTTTATTGAATTCGATTGTGAATTGTGAAGTAATTTGTACAAATTTATTTATATTTATTTTTTGGGGACGTCCAAGATGTCTAAGAAGGAAACGTTTGAAAATGTTAAATATAGAATTTAAATTTGGTTCGATAATTCCTCATATTTCATATGTTACTGTTGTTGCATATAAAAATATTATATCAAAAGGAATTGTTGCATTAAATTGTAGTCTATTCCTAATAGTATATAAACAGTTAATATTTTCTTGGCTCAATACTAGTACTGCCTTGTAAAGGCTACCATAAATGAAAGTTTCATTGAAAAAAATGAACTGGGTGATTCGTTTATATCTGTGGAAAAAAGTTTTGCTGAGTTGTATTTAAAAATACAACTAGCCAACGCTATATAATATGAAAAACGAAGTGGGCTATCTACGTTAAACTATGCTATCATTGAAAATCCGCTTTTCTTGAGAGATCAAAGGAGTTATTTCTCTATGGCAGTATGAATCATTTAACAAACCTGCTTAGAAATAGGGAAAACAACTTCGCTCTGCGAATAAATAATTGTTATCTGTTGTAGCAAAGTAGATAAACAGTGAAATAGTATATATGATCAAGATCCACTGAAAATATGTTTGTAAAGAAACAAGCTCTTTGGATTCAATGGATCAATGTATGTAGCAGGTCTCATGATCTGTGAAAAATCTTAAATGCTGAGAAACAGTTTTTATGTTAAAAGATGTAACATTTCCTAGGTGATGCGTAAAAGATGTGATTGTTAGTTTCAACACAACGGAGCCCCAACACACTACCCATAGATTAGGCGAGAATATTATTCGCACCAACAGTTTGGGAATTGATGAATGGACGTCCGGTTAGATCTCCTGACCCTATCCTACATAGCACTTTGAAAAAATACTGATTATTTAAAAGAAATTCGTATTCCTCTCTAGGAATGTTATTTCGTCTGTAGAAAGGAGTTCCTTATGTTAGGAGCAAAATGGCAAAACGCCCCTTCAGTGGTGGTTACGTCCGCTGTCGTCATATTGTGCATTGACGTTATACTGTACGTTGACGTCTTTGGCTTTATTATTGTTTTCAACATCGAAGGGGGACGTTCTTTTTCTGTATTGAAATTGTTTACAAATTATTTGCGGAGCACACTAGAATTACTAGATTTGTTGATCGCCAGATTAGAAAAAATCTTATATTTTGTTTATTTTCCTGTTTTCCTGTTTGCTGGCCTTTCTATATTATTTATTTCGTTATTGTTAAAACAAGGCACTAAATATCATTAATATTAGTAAATGAATGTGTCACGTTTCTTCTATTTCTTAGCTTCTTGTCACTTTCCTCTATGGCTACGATAATCTAATACGAGGATTCTTCAACTGAAACCCAACTTTGATCGACGTAGCCTTGAAAACAAATGCAATAATTCAAATGACGTTTGTTAATGTTAGTAGTGTTTGTAAGCAACACATTAGTAACTTTCTGGCGTTTGAATTTGATTTTGACTTTTAAAACTTCGATTTTGAAATGGTGTTTGTTGTTGAAAATCCGTCCAAGTTTGATCAGCATGCGGTCCCCAACTGTGAAGAAATAGTACCGAAAATTTAAGAATGGAAAAGAGAGGACTATGGATGAGATGCGACCAGGTGCACGGTGTACTGCGTTAACAGAAAACAGTATGGCATGCGTGGAAGGCCGTATTAGAGAAAGTCGTCGAATTTTAATTAGAGAAATTTCAGAAATTGTTGAAACGAGTGTAGGGTCTGTCCATAGAATTGTTCGTAATCTGGGTTACAGCAAAGTTTGCTCGCAATGAATTCGTCTCTTGTCTATTGAACAAAAATGCTTGCGAATGGGCGTATTTCTGCAACACCTCACAGACTATAGGCAACATGGTGCTGACTATCTTCTGTCAATAGATGCTGGTGACGTAACCTGGTGCCATTACTAAGAGCCATCCAGTAAGTTATCGTCGATGCAATGGAAACATTCAAGTTCACCACCACCGAAGAAGTTTAAGCACAACCTTCTGCAGGCGAGGTGATGTTAACATTTTTTTCGACCATGATGGACCGTTGTTGATACAGTTTAAGGAACCTGTAGTAAATGTCAATGCAAATCTGTACAATGAAACTTTGAACAAGCTTCATCAAGCAATTAGACGGAAACGTCCAGGAGAACTTACGCGTGGGGTCATTTTGCTGCACGACAATGCTAGGCCTCATGTTGCTAATGTGGTAAAAGAAAATCTTCAATGAAAGAAATGGAGGGTTTTAGATAATCCACCCTAACCCGGATCTATTGTCTTGCGATTTCCATATTTTTGGACTGCTGAAAAAGGCGTTAAAAGGTCGGCATTTTGAGTCTGACGCAGAAGTACAGATAGCTGTGGAAGACTTCTTCGATCAGCAATCACAAGAATTCTATGATTCTATGTCGGTTGGTAAAACAAATAGGATAGGTGCCTTAACTACGACGGTAATTATTTGGAATTAAGTTGTTCAATAAATGTTTTATAAAGCAAAGATGAGTTTCAGTTGAACACACCTCATAAAACAGTTTGTTAGTTGTAATCGTTTGCGTATTTCGACAGATTATATAATATTTCAAAAAATTGCACATGGCTCTCCTTGCACCTTACTCCGCGTGTCAACTTCAATAAAACAAATAACAGTGAATAAAAAGGGCGAATGTTTGCTATTGAAGGTTTCTGCTGTAAAGCCTCACACGAGTTTAGGCCGTCATACGGCTTTGAAGCATTTTAAATTTCATGTTTTACGCATGGAACTTTAGAAGTCATTTGTTCTAAGGATGTGCTAGTTCCCGCTCTAAGAGTAATTATGAATGTCTGCTTACAATTTCGGCATCTTTGTTTATGATTAGTCAAATTGGAGTTTACACTTGACCCGTTTATTTGGCTCATATCTGGCAATTCAACCAACAGAGCTGAATGTTATCAAAGTGTAAATGTGCACCAACAGTTGTGGTAGTGGGTAATAAAGCTATCTTGCAGTAAACAGAAGCGCAGCTTCGGACGTTGTCTTTAAATATTTATAGCTGGTAATCAATGCCATATTTCATAAGCAGCCGAGCGATATCGATAATAAACTCGCCATATTCACGCAGCCATGCCCATGCGTGCAGACCACACATACCAAGCGATGCAGCAGCCGCAGCAGAAGCTGCAGCGAGTATGGGAACCGAAGCCAGCTGCTAATAAAGTTTAGAATAATCAAGCCATGGGGTCGCAAGCAATTGACACCAGTTTATGTTTGTGTCCACTCAGCTCTATCCATCTGTGCGTAAACAATCTCAACCAGCATGTCGTGTTTATGACCTTATTTACATGATTAGTAGGGATTGCAGTGTCGTCTCTCGCTGTAAAATTTGAACGAGAAGGCGCGAGACGGCTCGAATTACACCCCGTTTATTTGCATTGTTTATTTGGCTTTTTTCGCTCTCGGGAATCTGATTGCCGTTTTTAGGAATACACCCAGTTTTGGTTGGAGAAGTTATGCCCGCAATTTTTGCGGATAAATATGAAGTCCATTTGGGTGAAAGCACTTCGCAGAAATCGTCTGCAACGAAAGGCCCATAGATTTTCCTGATGAAAGGCACTTCACTTAAATGTTAGGTTATTATATTTGGGAATCTTACATCTTTCGCAAATGTTTACTTCACTTCGGCAATATCAACGGGTAAATATGAATTTGGAGCAGATAAAGTGAATCATGGAAGATTAAAGGAAAATTTAGACCGCCTCGCATATTGATCAAATCGGTTGTACGAACATTGGTACGAGTTAAATATGTGTTTGCAGGGTGCCCAAAAATGCTTGTACCCAAATGATCTTGAAATTAGAGGAAATTTCATTTACTGCCGATTCAGTGTTTTTGAGTTGTCAACCTATCAATTAATAGCGAAAGATGACTAATAAGCTATGTTTCTAAAACAGTGTATTCGTTTCTTTATTTATCACTGGAAAAGCATAAAAAAGAAACCGAAACGGATAACCTTGAGCAGTGGCGTAACTTCAAATCGGGCGCCCCGAAGTAATTCGATTGTCAGGCACCCCCCACACCATAGTGTATAATAAAGAAACCAAAATATGTACTGTTTTTACATTATGAACGTTCTACTTGTCTAAAATGTAATGGACTATATTTAGTTTGTAAACTTGAATTTATTAATGTTGAAATGGTAATCTGCGACCGGTCTAAAATAAAACAGGTGAATATTTATTGCTTAAGATATCTACTATTTATTTTAAATTAAATAACTATTTTAAAGATTTACGGCTGTATACAGTGTCCCATAACGTGAGGTCTACTTCACCTACTTGTTGGAGCGTTGAAAATAAGTCGAAACTAAAGAGTGGTCATTTTCTCTAAATCAACTATTAAAGGAGTTATGGCCTGTTTTAGTTAAATATTGAAGCAGGCGAAACAATAAAATGATATTAAGTGGTATTTCATACAAACTGTCTACGTTACTATGGAAATGATATTATTTACTATGTCAAACAGTAAAGCACCTTAAACTTGATTTCTCTGCTTGCGCTTATTAACATTGTTGATAATGTTTACTTTTACACAACGAGAGTAGGCCGATATTCATTACATGTACGGTTTTTGTGATGGAAACTCAGTAGCAGCTGCTCGAGAATATGGGTTGAGATTTCCAAATCGGCGACTACCAGATCGACGAGTATTCCAGCGAGTGCTCAGCCACCTACGTGAACACAAAACTTTCCCAAAACCGTCAACTGAGCGTCCAATACAGCAAGTACTAGACAATGATTATAACATACTGCGAGAAATTGATAATAATCCCAGCGTCTCTGTTCGTCGTATATCTGAACAAGTTAATATACCACGAAGTCGAGTTTGAAGAACATTAAAACGTCATGTTTTATATTCACTTCATATCCAGCCTGTTCAGCCCTCGTATCTACAGATTTCGCTAGTCGTATGGAATTTTGCTGCAGCAACATTTCATATCCAGCCTGTTCAGCCCTCGTATCTACAGGTTTCGCTAGTCGTATGGAATTTTGCTGCTGCATCATTTCATATCCAGCCTGTTCAGCCCTAGTATCTACAGGTTTCGCTAGTCGTATGGAATTTTTCTGCTGCATCATTTCATATCCAGCCTGTGCAGCCCTCGTATCTACAGGTTTCGCTAGTCGTATGGAATTTTGCTGCTGCATCATTTCATATCCAGCCTGTTCAGCCTTCGTATCTACAGGTTTCGCTAGTAGTATGGAATTTTGCTGCTGCATCATTTCATATCCAGC
>JABXWE010045628.1:0-15047 GCA_014611495.1 Limonius californicus
TTGTTATTTTACATTAAATTTGAATTTGGGGGCCCAATATATAGTGTTGAATTTTTCTTCAGAGGGAAATCCCACGCCTCCAGTATATTCTTACTCATGCAAACAGTTAAATAATAATAACTGTAGATATAATTTTATTAAAAATAAAACAACGAGAATTAGAGTAACATATATAGATAACGATTTTAAAAGATTCACGATATTGTGTAAATTAGAATTTTATGTTGAAGACTTCGACAGCGGCGAAATTAGTGCAGTAGTAAATGATACTACTAGATTATCTAGGGTACCCAGATATGCAATCGAAATTTCATTTCCGATTATTTTACAACAAAAATGAGTTTGAGTATAGAATATTAATTTGGGGACTTGGGGCCCCCCCTATTGATGGGGGCCCCAGGCAATTGCCCTTTCTGTATATAGGATATATACGTTATATTACAAAGGGAAAGAAAATGTAACACAAGGGGGCGTAGGATTCCTAATAAAAGAAAAATTAAAAACACACAGAGATATTCAAAGCAATATCAAATAGAGTAGCTTATATAATAATCAAAAATAATAACTTGAAAATAAAAATAATCCAAACATATGCTCCAACATCAAATTACGAGGACGAAGAGTATAAAATATTTCTGGAATAACTTACAACAGCCATAGAGGAAACAAAATTAAAGCCAACCATAATTATGGGTGACTTCAATGCAAAGATTGGAACAAAAAATGATGACACTGAAACAAAGATAGGAAATTATGACTACGGATTACGAAATAAAAGAGCAGAACAACTTGAGCAATACCTACAACAAAATAAGTTATATGCCGTAAATACATTCTTTAAAAAGAAACAACGCCGAAAATGGATTGGATGTCGCCGTGCCGATACCAAAAATGAAATAGACTACTTTATCTCCTCTGAAAGATTAATTTTTAAGGATATTACAGCTTTAATTCAATTTAACACAGGAAGCGACCATCGTATGCTTCGAGCCATAATAAAATTTCGGTAAACAAGAAATTAGTAAGGAAACCATATTTAAAAAATACAACGCAAACAGATGCTTACATATTAAAAGAGAAAGCGGAAGAATTTATGACAATCTTGAAAAACACCCAACAACAATCGGAAAATACAGAAAACGAAGTTAACATAATAAATAACAGACTAAAGAAAAATTTAGTGGAAACAGGAATAAAGGTAGCTAAAAAAAAAAGAAAAACAAAAAAGAACAAGTAATGAAACAAAAACCCTAATGAGTCAAAGAAGAGAACTTATTAACAAAGGAAAAAGACAGTCAGAAGAACATAAGGAACTGAATAAGACAATAAGAAGCAAAATCAAAGAAGACCTAAGGAAATATAACGAATCTGAAGTAGAAAAATAATCGAAATGAGCAGCGGTATGAAATGTCCAAGACCGACATGAGGAGGACCAAAAATAATTACCATGATAGACAATAATGGAAGAGAGAAAAGAGAAAAACAGAAAATGGTAGAGATAATAACAAAATATTACAAAAACCTGTACGAACCCAAAATTACACCACATCATAACACAAAAAAAAATGTAAGCAGAACTATTACAAATGTCAATTCGGAAGAACTACCAAATATCGAAAACTATGAGATAGAACAGGCTATAAAGGAACTCAAAAATAATAAGGGGGCCGGTTCCGATCAAGTAATAGCAGAAATGCTAAAAGAAGGGAAAGAGATCATAATAAACTCCATGAGAATATTACTAAACGAGTGCCTACGCAGTCATCCCCGACGATTGGTATGAAAGTATAACTGTCTTCCTGCATAAGAAAGGAGACAGAGGGGACATAAATAATTATCGTCCTATCTCACTACTTTCGCAGATGTACAAAATATACATGAAGATAATTACTAGAGAACGGATTTTATGCAAACTGCATATAATGTAATTTTTGCATATCTTGCGAAACAATCTATAATGTAGACGAATCACGGTGTTTAGAATTAATTAACACTAATTAATTAATGCATATTTTGCATATTTAGGCAAAGTCTGCATATTTAGACGTTTTATGCATATTTATGCATAGGTACATTTTATATTTTTGCATAAATTTTATTATTTTTTTTTTCGTTAGGTTTGCAATTTTATGTACCAGTGGTTTTTTATAACATCATAGCTTGTTTTACATTTTGTAGTAAGGTCGCAGATAGTTTATTCCACCTATCAGAGGCAGATACATTCAAAATACCTGGATATCAAGTGCATAGGAAAGACCGAAACGCTCGAACAGCAGCCGGAGGAGTAGCTATATTCATCAAAAAGAAAATTATCCACAATCCTATTGCCGATATTGACAACCTAACCTTAGAAACAATCGGAATTAAAATAAAATTAAACGACCAAACCCTCACATTAATAAGCACCTACAGACAACCTAATAAAAAGCTAGTGGAGGAACACTTAAAAGCCACATTCAACACAACTGAACCACTCTTAATGATTGGAGACTTCAACTCCAAAAATCAATTATGGGGATGTAGGGCAAATAATCCGGAGGGAATAAAGATGGAAAGCTACGCGACAAAATACTCCTTCCAAATAATAGCTCCAGAAAAATACACCTATTATCCATACCGTAGCGATCATCTGCCTGACAAACTAGATATAGTACTACAGAAGAACTTCGACAAACCAATATTCCAAAACGTAGTAGAAGAGCTCGACTCTGATCATCTACCAGTAATAATTTCGTTCATCAGCACTCCGTTAGTAGCACAGCCAACACCAAGACTCATAAATGGGGTAGTCAACTGGGAATCCTTTCGAACCAACCTCGACGAACAGCTGAAGTGCCCAACCAGCCTAAACAATAAAGAAGACATAGACAACGCAATATTCAAACTAACAACATCAATAACCAACAGCGTACAAAAGGCAACACTAGCTTCCAAAGCCAATAAAATACATAATCATCATTATCTACCAATGGAAATTACAGAGCTAATCAAAAGGAAAAGTCAAGCAAGGCGAGACTGGTAGAGAACCAGAAATCCCGAAATAAAACGCCTACTAAACAGGCTAACGCATAGCCTAAAGCGCGTATTGGATGAGCTCAGAATCAGCACATACCAAAAATATGTTGAAGACCTCCAACCAGGCGACATTGGAATGTGGAGAGCGACCAAACGTATACTAAAACAACGTGAAGTAATTCCAAATCTAAGTGTAGAAAATGCAACACTAGTCACCGACGAAGAAAAATCGGCAGCCTTCGCAGCTCATTACGAAAAAGTATTCACTCCAATAACTACCTGCGCACCAAATCACGCAGTATACATAATTAATCATATTGAAACAAATCTGCCAGTGATAACTGAACCGATAATTCCCACCTCCCCCCAAGAAGTTAAAATAATAATTAGCAATCTCCCAAAGAGAAAATCCCCTGGACATGACCTAATAACTAACTTAGTCCTAACACAGCTCACTAATAAATATTAGCTTACCTTGCAACCACTATTTTCCAAAAGCATGGAAGCATGCTCGTATACTAGTATTTCCTAAACCGAGTAAAGATAAAAAGATGATTAACAGTTATAGGCCAATAAGCTTGTTGACTTCACTCTCAAAAGTACTAGAGAAGATCATTCACTTCCACTTAATGAACGTACTGACACCACTCAACATATTACCACCATTCCAGTTTGGCTTCAGGACAAAATAGTCAACGCAACATCAACTACAACGCATCTCCGAAAATATAGAAGAGGGATTTGAAAACAAAAGTTTCACTGTAGCGATATTCCTCGATGTAGCCCAGGCCTTCGATAAAGTCTGGCTCGAAGGCCTAAAAAGCAAAATACTTAAAATCGGAATGCCCAACTACCTAAAAGCAATAGTTTTCTCTTTCCTAGAAAACCGAACATTTGCCGTACGCATCAACTCCACGATTTGAGAAACAAAGACCATACAAGCAGGCGTGCCGCAAGGAAGCGTGTTGGGACCACTGTTGTTCAACATCTTCACATCAGATATCCCTGCCACAGAGTCAACCTTAGCGACCTTCGCGGACCATACCGCAATCCTGGCACAACATACCGACCTCACCCAAGCCATAGAAAAACTGCAGGCTGCAATACATCAAGTAAGCTCATGGTACAGCAGATGGAATATCCAAATTAATTCCACCAAATCCCAAGCAAAAATATTTTCCCTAAGAAGAATCAGAAACCCTCCCAACATAGTAATCAACAACAACATCGTTCCTTGGAACCCAGCCGACGCTGCCGTTAAATATCTGGGAGTGCTCCTTGATACACGACTCACCTGGAAACTACACGTAAATCACAAACAAGGTTATGCGAGACTGGCGCAACTGTACCCCCTCATGAACAGGAAGTCGTCGCTCAAGCCTAAATGTACCATCATGATGTACAAATCATTAATAAGACCACTGGTACTTTACGCATCACCAGTTTGGAGCAACACAGCGAAATCCAACATAGAGAAAGTGCAAAGACTACAAAACAAAATCCTACGCATTTTAGTGAACGCTCCGTGGTACATCCGCAACGAGCAGCTTCACTATGAACTAGACACACCTACAGTTCAAAGTTACATCAGTGCGAGTGCTAAAAAATTTTTCAAAACTATACAAGAATGCGACGGTGCTGTTTATTACAATATAGGTAGACAAAATACCCACCACAGATTAAAACGTAAACTTCCGCAAGATTTATATTTATCCGAATCTGACAGTGATTAGCCAGTAAGCAAAAGTCAAACAAATTTGTAAGGGAATTACTAACCCCCATGAATTATCAAATATGTAACTGCTACTATTTATACTACTACTAACAACAATGCCATGAATAACATTGTAATTTATTGTTGAACTGGCAAATAAAATTTATATTAAAAAAGATAGTTTATTATAAACATAATTAATTTTCTCAGAAGTTGGGTAAACATTAGGTTCTGCATAAGCCCTTGTTTATTGTAGATAGATATATTGTAATATTTCTTTGAACGTTTAAATCCCTTTTAACACTTCATTCTTTCTAAAGTACTTGTGCTTGCTGCTATTGTAGTTTAAGGCTTTGGCTAGAATGTTTCAACTATTTTATGATGCATTTCTGGTGAAGTTCATTGTATTTGTATAAATCTTTATCTTTAATATTTGAAATGTAGTTCTCAGAGTAGCTTGAGATATTCATTTAAATTACATGCTTCACTCTATCAATATGGGATTACGGGAAATTCCGAATTATTTACAATCTTTAGTGTCTTTAAAATGGCAAATTCTTACTCCCTCCTGGGTTAAATTTCAATCTTACCTTGCCCATTAGACGAATTTCTTAATTTAGTCAGAAATATACTGGTACTCTAACACTGTAGTTTTCAAAACACGAGTTACATTTTACAGCTGTGATCACAACAATGTCTCATGAAAAAATTGCATCATGGATTAAACCTTATCCTGAACTAATAATAGATGGGGATAAAATCT
This sequence comes from Limonius californicus, assembly GCA_014611495.1. Classification (NCBI taxonomy): domain Eukaryota; kingdom Metazoa; phylum Arthropoda; class Insecta; order Coleoptera; family Elateridae; genus Limonius; species Limonius californicus. The sequence goes on from JABXWE010045628.1 coordinate 5,493, forward strand.
TTTGCCGGAGCTGCATTAAAACAGTAAGTTTTGTTAATATATAATTGTATTTCTAAATTGTATTTTTAATGTTTTTATGTAACTACTCCAGAATAACTAAATTCGATATTTATCCTTATTAGTGGAAGTTATTTTGTTTAACTACTCGTATTATCTTATTATCTATTATTAAATGATGATTATTATTTATACAGGTATCGTGTGAAAAACCGTTTCTTTGATCAACACGCTAAAACACCTGGGTGTATTGGGAAATGCCAAAAGCTGAAAAAATCCAAAAATTCACAGGTATCTCTAAGACACAGCGTTGCGATTAGTTCTACACGAACACAACAAGACGAATTCAATCAAGATCAATGTAGGACATTAGTTTCTTCAAGCATCCCATTATATAAGTTAAGAACAGCAATTTAAAATATGTTTTACAAAAATATTGTAAATACAACATTGTAGATGAAAGCACACTTAGAAAAAAGTATGTAGATTCTTATTATGTTGAAACATTGTCACAAATTAGACAAATTATTGGTAGTAATTATATCGATTTTGAACATATGCTATTGCATATGCAATTGCATATTTTCAGAATTTACTGCATATATTTAAAAAATAGTGTGCATATATATGCGCATATTTTCCGCAATAATCGACTGCATATATTCCGTTCTCAAATAATTACTAACAGACTTACCCCAAAGATGGATGCATACCAACCCCTAGAACAGGCAGGATTTAGAAAAGGGTTCAGTACCTCAGACAATCTTCTAACAATAAGAACGCTCATTGAGAAAGTTACCGAATACCATTTGCCCACATATTTGGCATTTGTGGACTATGAGAAAGCCTTTGACAGCGTGCAGCTTTGGGCAATGGAGCAGGCTATGAATAACTATAGGATAGATTCCCTTTATAGACAACTAATTCATAATATATACGAGAAAGCAACAATGGTGATACAACTTAAAAAAAATGAAAAAATACCAATCAAAAGAGGGGTCAGGCAAGGGGATATAATATATATAATATGTATTCAGATCGCTACAATGGACAGAATACGGAATAAACGTTAACAGTAAAAAACTGTCTCATCTTAAATACGCTGACGATGTCATACTAACAGCGGCAATATTTGAAGAACTGCAAATAATGACTAAACAATTGGAAGAAGCGTTGCGAAAAGTTGGCCTAAACATGAATATGAAGAAATAAAAACAGTGACTAACACGCAGGAAGATAGAACGGTAAGGGTAGACAATTGTATACTAGAAAAAGTAAACGAATACATACACCTCGGGCAAATCCTAAAGCCGGGCAAAGACAACCAGACGGCAGAGATACAACGACGGATCCAATTAGCATGGGCAAGATTCGGAAAGTTAACATAAGCTACCACAATATCAAAAAAGTAGGATATTTAACCAATGCATATTACCAGTACTCACGTATGGCTGTCAAACGTGGAGACTTACCAAAGCTAAGATAGATAAAATTGCAAAAACGCCGAGATCCATGGAAAGAGCTATGTTGGTAATCAGGTTGACAGACAGGAAGACAAACAAATGGATCAGAAGCAAAACGAAAGTCAGAGATGTCGTAGAAGACGTCACTACACTGAAAAGGACCTTTGCGGGTCATAATGGACGACAGAAAGATGGACGATGGAATAACCAAAATCAAAACTGGAGGCCATGGATGGGACAGCGGACTAGAGGACGCCCACAGATGCGCTGGGGAGGCGACCTGAAGAGAATAGGTGGATTGAACTGGAAACGTACCGTACAAGATAGAACTCAATGGCGAGAGATGAGAGAGGCCTATGTCCAAAGTTGGACGACAAATGGCTAACGAAGAAGAAGAAGAAGCCCATAGGATTCTACCTGGTATTTCTACATTACAGTCCTGGCTAAAGATTTATAATTTAGAATCTGGGGTTAATACTTGCTTGATAAAAAGATTATCTTTAAAGGTAAAAGATATGATTGAAGAAGACAAATAATGTGCAGTGATTTACGATAAAATGGTGGTTAAAAAAGGATTGGACTATAACAAATTCCATGATAAAATTGAAGGGTTTAAAGACCTTTTGAGCAGAAAGAACAACTTGGAACCCATGCAGCTGTGTTCTATTTAAGAGGACTTTTGTATAAATGGAAAATGCCATTTTGTTGTTTTGCTTCTTCAGGACCCGTGAAAGGTGAAGTTCTGCAAAAATTAATGGTGCCTGTTTGAAATAAGCTGTTTAAAATTGGCTTGAAACCAAGAGTGCTCGTGTGCGATTAAGGTTCAAATAATAGAGCCGCTATCGGAAAATTGGGTGGCAGTGTAAATAATTCGTCGATTATGGTTAAGGACCAAAAGTATACATTTGCTTCGACCCTCTTTATTTGTTAAAAAGTCTACGTAATAATTTTATGAACGGCAAAGTGGAAGTTCGCGTAGGTAACCACAAGGTTTCTTGGACCGACTTTACAAAAACTTATGAAATAGATAGAAGTAGCAATATAACGCGTTGCATGCTACAAATTACTCAAAAACATGTCACACCCACAACATTACAAAGAATGAGAGTGAAGTTTGCAGGTGTTCAGCAACTCTGTTTCGGCTGCAATGCTAACAGCAGCAGCAACTAAACAATTGAAGAGCAATACTGACTGCTTAAACAGCAGAACAGTACGGGATTCAAATCCATATCAATGAGCATTATCCACTTTTCAACCAATTTCTGCAAAAGCACTTAGGAATGCTGAACATTATTGCAACAACATCGGCTTCTATGAAAACGAAAAACATCGTAAAAATATTTATTGTATTGAAGGTTTTAAGCGGACGATAAAAGCTACACTATGGGAGGAATTACAGAAAGAGGGCAAAAAGTATTTATCGACATCAAGGCCTAATCAAGATCCTCTAGAAAATGCATTTTCTGTAATTCGAAATAGAGACGAGTATAATCCACAGCCTACTTTGAAGCAATTTCGCATTGCGTTGCTACATAATATGCAAATTCGCTTGCGAATGTCAATAGAAGGGACTATTGTGAAACAGGTGACGGTGAGCTGCTAGGAATGATATCCAAAAATCCAGAAGAGGACAATAGAATCGAATTAGACGAGGATCATCATATAAATCGTATAGACGAAGACGAAATAGTAGAAGAAGATGAATACAATAAAGTGACACAAGGCAAAGCAGAAGAACGTGCATCTTCAATCAATGGTATTACGCAGATTTAAAATTACGATCGGGCTTCTGAATCGGTGTAATTTACCAATAGGTAATGACTTTCCCTTTCTGCGGTAACCACTCACGGTATGTCCCAAAAAGGGGAATATTCGGTTTCTCATAAATCTCGAAAATATCGCTTAAAAGTTCCGATTTGGGAAATTTCGTTGTATGACGTAATATTGAAAAATCTGTCAAAAGCAAGCGGTTTTGACAGAAGCAACTGTAAAACACTACATCCAGGAACAGACTCAATTTCCGAAGGGCAAATTTTAATCGAATACTGTAAATTTTCAAAAATTCAAAAATTTCGAAAAACTTAACCGTTATAAGAAAAGACTGTGTGTACAAGGCCTTTTTGCAGTATCTTTTTTTAGGTATTATTAACTTAGATTTAATTGTTTTGGGTTTCACCTGTGGGTGGCCCCGGACTTAATATTAAGATCGTTCGTTTCAGACTGTGTTCGTTTTTTTCCAACAATGTTTATCTTTGTTCGTTACTAAATTATAATCATTTAACCATTTTGCATGTATTTTTGTCCTTGTTTTTTTAAATTTAATAAAATGCGTTTTTTAAGCTCGGCTCTGTTATTTTGATCTTTATTATAAGTAATGTGAAGATTCCAATTGAGAGTGATTGTTGCGCCCCTTTGTTTACGGTGCTAGTGAATTCACATTTATTTTATTAAGAACAATTGTGTGAAAAGGTAAGTAACATCACGCACGACTTTCCAATTGGCCTTTCAAAATGACGTAGAGCTTGAGCAGTTCCGGATCTAGTGATATTTCCGTTGGCGTACTCACTCATTACGACTTTATTTCGAATTTGATCAGATTTAAGCGCGGTGTATTTTACAAAATAAACCACCTTCCTCCTTTGAGCTACGCTAGGGCACCCATCGTTTATGTGTCACAATTCCGTTTAAGCCCGTGGCACATTGAGAGTCGATCGACGATTGCCAAAACCGGATAGAGGAATTGTGTGTAGTGTGTTGCAGTGGAAAATTTTTATATGTTGCCTTAATAATGCTAAGGAATCGAATTCAAGTCATGAAAGACGTTTTGTCCAGAAAGCGAGTACTATACGCAGCCGGTTAATCCTTAGAAATATTATCCTTGAACGTTTCTCGGTAGTTATTTTTCAATAGCAATAAAGTTCATAGCTCTGAGATTGTGCCTTATAACCAAAGGCAAAACACTTTCATCAGCAGCCACAGCACCGCTCTACAAGTGAGGGTGCCACTGACATCACCGGCGGAACGCTACAACTTAGAGGATCTTAATAAAATTGTTGTCAAAATTTGCAGACAGCAACAACTTAAGCTCCTGCTGAATCTGCATTTAGTACTTTAAAGTTGGATATCGATTGTCATCAGAAGTAGCGAATAAACATAGGTTATCTGCCTCCATTAAAGGAAACTACAAGATGAGGTATAATTTTTGAAAATATACCTAGCTGTAGAAGAATTTCCGACTTTCATTTAAATTGCTAATTTTGCAGGATATCTCAATACTGTCCTTAACCATTTAAAGCGCAATTCAATGGGCAGCCTGTAGAAATGTACTAAACTGATTTATAAGGAACATATTCAGGAAATGCTAATTCTTAACAATAAATTAATAAAGTATCGCCGGCAAATTACGCAACCTAAAGCACTTCAAGCAGCACACTGTTGGACTTTTCACATAGCAAATTTTAATGAAATTCATGGAAAAGTAGTAGTGCAAATTATCAAATTGAGTATTCTCCTCCACATTTGCAGTTCTCAGTCTTAAAAATATATGTGTTTTTCAAAAATTGCCTAAAACAGTTTTATATATTGTTTTAAAGTACCTATATGAAAAGTGTTTTAATTGAGTATACGAGTATAAATGTAGGGGTAGCTCTGTTGGTAGAGCGCTCGCCCAACACACACAATTTCCCAATCCGACTTGCAACCGTGAGATCTTAATGCTAAAAACCTTTGAAAGTTCTGTCATTCAGATTCGACTTTAAACTGTAGGTCCTTCGTGTTTCTACCTTAGCGCTAATACAGCAGAGAAGAGGCCGATGCCCAGCAGTGGGACGAAAAGGGAAGCAAAGCAGAAGTCTACTTAAGGATTTACACTATCGATGAAACTATCCACATCAACTACAATCGAAAAATAGTCCCTATCTAAGTTTGTTTCCTTCAAATTATGTTTCTCGAGTTTACCTCTAACCGTGATAATAAATACTAATCAAAGATTATTCGTTACCTGAATATTTGTAATCTTAACACATTTTCCTATCAGTTGTTCTTCCTGGTAGCCTCCTCGTTTTGGATTTGGTAGGAAAATCTCTTGCTCAAATTTATCCATTAATTTTCCAAGTTTAATTCTGTTTGCCAACAAGTAGACTCCTTTGCAGTAACCTATTGCAGAGCAAGAATCAAGTTGAAGAGTATGGAATTGACACGTACTGTAAACATTTTAAATTTATAAATTTAAGAAGTAATATCTATTGCTCTGTAGTGATTTCTGTTCAGGAAATTTAAACGCGAAGATACTCAAACTACTCACAGCTTAGTTGCCTAAATATGTAAAAAGCTTTTGTTTTTAGATAAAAATACAGTCGTACTCCTTCCAATTTATCAATCTTTCAAATTTAATTGCTTTGATAAAACACACGCTAATAGCTGTAAATTCTCAGCAAACATGTATGTGCAGTATTCGAAAATAGCATAAACATTGAATTATTTTACTGCTAACTTTTATTGCATCAATGAAAAGTAATGCAAACCAACCTTGTCGGTTTTGACTACTAAGATATACAATCCAAAATTGCAAAGAGTCTCGAAGCGATGCTATGTTACTCAGCAGCAAAATGCCCGTTGAGCAATTTGATAATGATAGTCTATCTTTATAGCGCCACGATGCCTTGGGAAAGTAATAGGTAGGTACAGCTGCTATTTTTGCTAGAACTAGCCGGCGTTACGAGCAAGGTAGTGTGAGCAGCATTACGCTTCAGCCGGTTATTATTACCAAATGTGTTATCCTTAACTATGCGTTTGAGACTGATTCGACCTAGAGACCAAAATTTGGTGCAAAAATTTATTTAGATTATCAAGGGCGAAAATGAAATCGCGACACATAACGATAGTATGTTAAGGCTTAGCTCACAGGAGGAGGAAAGCTTCGATTTGTTAAAAAACCAAGCATTTAAAGTTTGTTCAATATTGAATTAAGTACTTAACACTAAGGAAGCCAACGTGTAAGTTACTCATCAGTCTGCCACAGACTTCAGGTTATCCAAATAATCTTCCACAACAGCAAGTGCTTACCTTTCTGGTCGCACGTAATTTTGAAATTTAAATTTATCTAATTTATCTTTAACAAAAACGCAATAGAACAAATTGAAACTGAAAATTAACGTTACATTTACACAAATTCTAATTGATTGAAAAAAATATTGAAAAATTGATAGACAAAAAAATATATTGAAGTACATACAAAGATCAAATAAACAGTTACAGTTACAGTTTGCAAAGGACCCTGTACAATAGGGTGGAACATTTGCATATAGGAAAATTTAAGTATTTTTTATTTGAGTGTCCTGGGGCTAGAAAAGGTGCTAAACAGTGTGAAAATAATTATGGCACAAACAAAATAAAGAAAAAAAAATCCTTCATGTTGCGCAAGCCAGGTGACGTCATAACTAAAAAAATGTCTTGCGGACTATGAAAACAATTGACATATAATATAAGTATTACATTTTTTAGGTACTACGTTTTACAACTAAGTGATAATTTTGCACAGCTAGGCAATAATAACTATTAACTTGAAAAAAAAAATTATCGTGATTTTTTAATATTTTTATTCCATGCGTAATAAACATCACTAAAAATACAAAAATCGTATACATACTTCGCAAGAAAGTCAACAAATGCATATAATAAACATTATTTAGTACGATATTCTGATTTGGTTCCGAAAGAAGGCATCAAAGTTCTTGATTTTAGAGTGGTTCGGGCAAAACCGTCAAACGAATCTTCTCCACAAACGCTGATGCTTTAGTAATTAACTTTACTGTTCTTTCAACTGCTTGAGTATGGCAGGGAAAGCTATCAAATTTTACCTTATCAACGATGGCTTTTTTTAGAATATCTTCTATATTTAGAATTTTAAATGTTAGTGGTGGTTCAGATTCTTTGACTGTGCTCCAAAAAATTAACTCCACATAATCAGATGCCTCAAATTAAAATCAGGAATGGTAAATGTTCTAACTGTTTGTGAATCTGTCTTCATTAAAGATCTGATTTTAAGTATTCGTCTATAAGCCAATTTTCGAACAGTTGGCCTTTCATCAGACAGCATAGCGATAAGTATGCTCGCATTATGTATGTCACTAGCGTTTTCAGATTTTCAGAGGGGATTTTCATTTGTAGCAACATATAATCGTAATACTCGATTAGCAGTAGTTAACCACCTAGCATGTGATAATTTTCCAGGATTTCTTTGACCCAAATCTGATAGGCAATAGCCTACAGATATAGCGTGACACATTTCCAGCAAATATTTTTGATCGGTGCTGAGATCAGATTGACCAAAATTCACAGAAACAATAAATTGAATTTTAGCAAATACTACAACAGGAAGGCTCTCACAGTTATCTAACTGCTTTCCAATGGGCCCTGAAAATCCGTGGGGTCTTCTTGTTTTGCCGTCCAGGTGGTGTAATAAATGGTAAAGTGGTAATTCGTTCGCATGGAACTGACATATGAGCCGTTGTAACGTTCTTCCTAGTTCTTCTTCTAAAAGTCTAATGACACCGCTTTTCGTACCAGTATTTACCGCAGTTCCATCACATCCAATTGCAGCAATTCTTGATACATGTATTTGATGTTTTTGTAGGAAGGCTGTAATACTTGCTGTAATATTTAGGCCGGATCCAGCGATTGGCGTAACGTGGCCAAGATAAATTGATCGTGGTTCCCTTATCAGCGATACATGTTCCTCGCTTATTATACTGCGATAATATTTTCCATCAACAAAGTCTTGCTTTAAGCTCTTATCCTTTCGGTCATCAAAATATAGACCAAAATCAGCTTCATCTTCTAGTAACTCTTTGCCTAACTCTAATCGCATTTTTTTGCTTGCTCTTCTTATTGTCATTCGATCGACTACATTTGAAGTGTTACTTTTTGTTACCAGACCAATATCTTCCAACACGGCGCTGACTATTGTCGCAGCAGAACGATCGGATAAACCGGAGCGATTGTAAAAAAGATTTTAAGTTAAGTTTTTAAAAATGAAATATTAAGATGCCTCGGCTCTCGATGGCTTTTTCCGGAGCTATAATGAAGATACAAAAAAAAATCAGTCCAAAATATGCATGTTTACACGTTACGCAAGACGCTTGTCTGTATGGTGACGTCATGTGACGTGCGCAGCATGAAGACAATTTTTGTTCGCAAAATTTTTTTTTTTAGAATTGAATCTTAACCCAAAATGAACATTTTAGGACCCCAGGGGTTTTAATATAAAAATATTTTTTAAATTGTTCCACCCTACTGTACAATGCAGTTTTGCGCACAGTGTAATAACACTGCAAACAGGAAAAGCAAACATACTTAATTTGACAACTGAAGACTAGGGTAAAAAACGAAATTGCCGTAATAATGGCGTTATCATCTAGAATAAAATAGGTATGAAAATAGGGAGCTGTAAGAAAAATTAAAATATGCTTAAAAAATCATGTATCGGATGTTGTTTAACTCTTGGAGGTAATAATGCCCAACTGCGACTCGTGATTTTCCAAACACAATTCGATGATTGCTACGCATATTTAAAATATCCTTACGGTTACGGTTTCACTATTTTTTGTATGGTATATTATGTTAATAAATTAAATATTAGTAATGGTTTTCAACATTTATTTGTAACCACAATCATGAGTCCAATGTTTTGGGCCAAATCAAATAACCGATCAGGGAAGATGGATAAATTGGACACTAAGTTAATTCTAACACTTTTGCTCAATAAAAGTAATAAAAACCGCTGGGTTCCGTCAATTTTTGTTTTGAGGGTGAAATTTTTGGGTTTATTTTCAACCTTCTCACTTCAACCTCCTAGGGGTGGCGAACTTCACCCCTAACATTTTAAATGGGAAAGGATATCGAGTGATACATGATTTTGAAGGGTATTAAACTCTTATTTTAACGCTTCCTAATTTTTCAAATTCGTGTTAGTAGTTTTAGAGAAAATGCCTAGTTGTATTTTATAGTAGTGGGATCTTAACCAGATCATTTCACATCTTCGAAAGAAAGTTATAAGCTCTACAGAACGAAATCCGGCCACAAATAAAAATAATTT
>JABXWE010045629.1:0-12453 GCA_014611495.1 Limonius californicus
TAACGTGTCACACATCGCAGTGGCACGGGACCTACGGCTTATTTGGGTAAATAATTAATTAGACCCAAGTGGAAGTTGATAGGGTGCCAGTATCCAGTGTCCTTACATAGGCAACCAACATTATAGAACAATATTAGTGTAATTTGGTTGTTTAAATACAGATTTTTTCGAAACATATGGGTAGCACAAAATTAGGGTAACCATATCGGTTCAACTAAAAATCGGGACATCACGATTAAAAAAACCAATTATTTCGGTTACATTTATTTTCTATCATTTGCACAATACATCACAATGTTATCAGAAATGTATCTTATTAATAGTAATTAAATATTCTTAATTAAAGATTTTTTATGATTACCCATCTACTTCTTACCCAGGGGCGAAATAAGAAACAATGTCTTGCAGGTATGCAACTCCTTGAGCGCTTAAAAAAATTGAAACACAACAAAGCTTGTGACATACACGTTGGTGTAGTGTGCAACGGACGATTGTTAACCGTGCTTCTACTTCCCGCCGCCCGCTATACATCATCACACGGGTGTATAAAGAGCACAGATTTCAGTGAGAAATAATTTTGTGTTCACTTTGGTTTTGGGTAAATTGTTTACGAAAAATAAACTATTATTTTACTCTATTGCCTGGTGATTTTAAATCGGAACTAAGTTTGTTTCCAAATCTTTTACCGACACGACGTTCCGATGTATTTCTTTAAAATTTAAAATTATGTATCCGGGTATCTGAAAAGTACATCTTGGGGACATCGGGACTTCTAACCTCAAACAGGGACAGATCGAGACATCTGGTCACTTTAGACAAAATACTGCGATATTTAAACGTTTATTTTGTATATGTTAATTTAGCCAAAGGTATAAATTTATCGTATGTTGCATTATTTTTTCAGAAATCTATCAACAATATGTTGTGCCAAGAGACAGTAATCTCAGAATAATTTATGTGATTTTATCAAAAGAGAAGGAAGGACTTAAGTGAAATGGTGAACTGTAACTCTAACTTCTCAACTAATATATAACCTGCCGGCCTGTGTGGTCTAATGGTTAGCGCATTTGCCTTTAGATCCAAAGGACGCGGGGTCGAATCCGGTCGAGGTCGGTGAGATTTTTCTAGCGGGAAAACATGTGAAAGTGGGCCGTCTGTCGAATAAGAAGTAAAGCCGTGGGCCCCAGGCCACTATGATGTGTGACACGTTAAAAATCACCACTGGAGTTGGAATTACCCCAGATAGGCAAAATTCTTAGTTAGGGTGTAGAATAAGCCAATGATGGCTGCAGTGCATAGAGATGCTTGGAAAACCGCGTCCTAGATCTCGCTCTTTCAATGTGTATACCAAAATGTCATAATCAAGTATTAGTGCAAGTGTTATTTGCACACATTATTGGCTAGTTTTGCTATAATTAAAATGTCAATTTTTGGAACAGAAATAGACTAATTTGTGCAAAAATTTAGTATTCAAATTCTAAATTAACTTTAAGTACATCCTTACTACTTTAAAAAAATTAAACTTTTTTTGGAATAGGAAATTTGGATCAATATATATATATATATAAATAATCACTAATTACGCACAACAATAATAGCACAATCACTTATTGTGAGACTAATCGCACGAAACAAGAAAACAACAAATTCACCAATTTTTAATAATATCTCCAGTAGCCAACCGATGCAGTTGATCACCAATATTATAATGAACATGGCGAGAAAAATAAATAAATAGTACCTATACCCTCACAACTTCTAGCAGATGATTCATACTTTTAGCCTGTAAAAGATTAAAATAAGTACATTATTGTTAGTAGCCAGCACACTAGAAACATTTCCACTACAAGGGGCGAACAGGTACATTTGTTGGTCTTTCTATCGCGGTTTCACACAGCATAGCTCATAACGATCTTTAAATAGTACAATCAATTAAAACATAGTTATTCAAAAGTGCATAAACCTATCCGCTCCAAGTTTTCACTATCGTTGCATTGTATACGACTGGAGAGTATGACATACATTTGAAAGATTAGAAACATTTTCTAATGAAGAAAAAATTTGTTTTTAGTAATTATTTAACGAAAATTTTTTTTTGTTACAAATTATTTTTTTTTCAATGACTACACTAAAAATCCAACAACAAAGTATGTAATACCCTAGAACTCATTGTGATAAACTCTTCTGCACAAATTTTTTTTTGTAATATTATCAGTAGCGCCGTAGTTGTGTTTTGAACTAGTTTTTTTGTTCAAGTGTATTTTTAATTTTTTTTTGCAAAAACTTATAAAATAATTAGATTTAATAAATTTCAAATGTCGAGCAGTTCCTCATCATTACTTTTAAACAATGTAGAGCTGATTTATTGGAATAATTTTAACTGGGTTCTACCCCCTTAACAGCTGTTCGAGTTGCAAATATCTAAACTCTAAGAAAAATCAAATTTTATTACATTCGGTTGTAATTATTTAAAAACTTCTGATGTTTAAACGAAGTATTGATACTAATATTGCAGGCTATAGCCTTGCCGGGACAATAATAATTACTTTCTATTAATCTACTAGTAATATAATTTATGAATAATTATTGATTGTGACATTTTTACTTCAGAAATAAAGTATTAAGAGTTCTTCTTCTTCTCTGTATAGGACAACAGCCTGTTGATTACCTACAGTTTAACAGCTTCCGTGGGCCCTCTCCAGGAGGCTAACCTAACTTGTAGAAGAGAGTATGTCCACTACGTGGTTTACCATTGCCAAAGATGTTTGCATGGCAACCGGGACCGACAGCTTTACGTGTCCTCTGCAGCACAACCGCTTCCGTATGCCATTATTAAGAGTTACGCGTGCTTATTTGCTCACATAAATACTTCCAAATTTGTAAAAAATATATATCTACATAGAATACATTAGTTCTGTTGCGGAAATTAAATTTTAATTATTTATTAAATTCAAATGTAGGTAATTTTATAGTGCATACAAATTATATAGTTCAAAGGTGTATCCAGCTCAAAACGGAAGGGGGCAGCATTCTGAAGCCAACTTCTTTCATGGGAAGGGAAGGGTGGGGTATGGCTAACCCATTTAACCTATTTTCACCAATAGTACTTCTAAGGGTGTGTGGTGGTAGCTCAGTTGGTAGAGCGCTCGCTTTCTGAATAAAACGTCGATACTGGCTTGGGTTTGGAACCTAAGCAATACTATGCAGATTTCCCAATTCGGCTTACAACCACGGGATCTTAATGCTAAAAACCTTCTCTGGAATTTCTGTCGTTCGGATTCGACTTTAAACTGTAGGTCCCCCGTGTTTCTACCTTAGCGCTGAGGAGAAACACGTGGCAGAGAAGAGGCCGATGCCCAGCAGTGGGACGGAAAGGCTGTTGATGACGACTTCTAAGCCATGTTTTATTTCGGCGAAGGGAGCTGAATGACCGCTCTATAGTGCTTGTTGTGCAGGGCTGTGAAAGCAAAATCAGTAGCGCCTTTCTAATGGTTGGGTAAAACAATTCGCTCTGTTTTAAAACCTCGATCTTATCTGGCGTTTCTTTTATTTCATTCCACATTTTGAACCACAATTCCCTTTCTCTTTCGATACCTTCCAAATTGTAGAAAGTTGCACAAGATGAAGTACTTCCGCTCCATTGCGCCAATGAAACATCTCTCATGTCACTCGGATGGAAAATTCAGGCTATTTGTCTGCAGAAAATCTTACTTCTAAAGATGATTTGATGGAATACAAGTAAGGAATTATTAGAAACCTTCTCCAAAATTCGGATAGATTCCCGGATGGAGGGTTGCTTCTAAGCATTTGTCGGCCAGCAACGCGAGTGGGGTTATATCAACATTCAAATGCTTTGCTTCTTTTTTCAAAACGTCAGCTGTGACGTTCTTCGCATCTTCCCGATGCTCTCTTAGGATGACGACTGTCTGACACCGTGGTTTGAACCATAGAAGAAGGCCTCGCAGTAGCGGTGTCTGAAGCAGAAAGTGGTGGTACTTCCTTGCCCTCGTCGCTGCTGCTGCTGCTGGTACTTTTCTTTCGTTTTAAATTCACTATAAAAATAATATATACGTTTTACTAAACGTTGATGTGAACGCGGTATAACACATGCAAACGTAGATAGCCAAATAAACGTCAATACTCACCATTCTATCTAAAAAAACCTTCTAATATCCATTTCTGTATAATTTGTAATAAAGTAGATGCCACGAAACAACAAACTTTACTGTCATAAAAATTGCACACACTTATGACAGCTGCATGAATGTAACTTAACTGCACTGACTCTAACCGAAATGCGCGCGCTCTTATATATGTACGAGGTAAATAGCTTCTGGAATATTCTCGTTGTTGATGTGTCGTGAAATGAGACGAGATTATTCTAGAAAGCTTCTTGTTGCCACGAGCTAACTATACATCCATCTGTGTATAAGTCACGTACAGGTTGTAGTTCTTATGAACTTTAACTGATGGCGCGAGGGTCTCTATTTCGTAATCGTCGTTGACATACCAACAAGCAACCTATTAATCAATTTTTCAGAAATTTGTTGTTTATATTTTTTCTGTTCTATTTTAAATTTTTTCCTCCTTGGAAGGAGGGGAGCTGCCCCTCCCCCTGGATACGCCCTTGGTATAGTTTGCAATTTTATGATGCAGATTTTTCCTATTAAGCGAATAAGATTGAAGAATAATTTAAAATTTATTCAAATTGAACAAAGTAGCGCCATAATGACTTTAATCGATACCAGTTGATTGAACAAAGGCTTAAATTCAAGATGTCTCATTTGAAATTAATCCAGAAGTAAACTTGTTTTCTCAGGTAATTACCGCATCTTCCGAATGCTTGTGAACACCTAGTATGTATATAATACTAATTCCCAAGATGCTCAGCAATATTCATCTCATTTAACTGTATTTGCATCTCTTATCGTTCGCAATTCTTAAATACATGGCATAGTTTACTGTGTGGCGTTTTTTGCAAAAAGCAATAGACAAGCCTAAATATGAAATAAAAGCCATAAAATAGTATTCAAAGTCCAACAGCGTACAATAACTTGTTATTTTTTTGTTCAGATTTTGTCAGAAAATTTTCTTCTGTATGTACGGAAGCGGTATATAGTTTATTTACCTTAAATTTAATATAGTATTTGCAGTGTTGCTTTTCGCCTCTTGGGCGAACTGTAAGATTCAGATTAGAGTACTCACAACAGACCCTTAAAACTAGAAGAGACACCATTTCCTGGTACAAACAGCCTAGATCTCATATATCCTTCCGGTCTCCGATTTTATCCCCGTACAAAGGCCTATTATGCGATAATTTCGTCGAGTACATTGTAACAGTTTTTCTGACATTAAAACAGCTGCGAGGCAGCAACATGGGAGGACAAAAATTGACGTTTACGGGTACACCTACTACAGCATACAATACGAAGGGATATGCTTGTTATTTTATATCATAAATGCATTATATGTGGGGCAGCAGTGCAGCGATGCTCTGCCTCCTTTCTCGATATGAATTAAGGGCGGCCACGTGCCCCTGTTTGCCCCAAACAAAATCCTGCTGCAACGCCCGTTTTCGCACAGCTTGAACTTTGCCATTCATTTGACACGTGTTTATTTAATCCCGGGATATGTAATTATTGCTAATTTTTGTGTCAAATTTGTTCGGGGAAAAACGAAAAAGTCCACTTCATTGTATTGATTCGGGAATGGAAATGTTAAATCTTTACAGTTGCTCCAGATTCATTCAATGCATACAAAGTTACAAATATATTTGTCATTTTCAACTTCCTGTCGGCATCGGCCTCAAGAAATGCAATACGTTATTGTGTCTTGCATTCTTTTTAGTTCCTTTCGAGGGAGAAGCCCAAAGACCGCCGTCTCCGGATGTGGAAAAGCTATTGTAGCATGTGTCTTTATCTGCCTAACAACTCAACAAATTGTTACAATTGCGGTTTCTTCAATGCTTTCGGCATCTGACGACAGTTCGTGATGTCTCTTTTTCTCACACACAATTTCATAAAAATTCCTTAAACCACCAGCGCCGTATTATTATATTCGCTTGTAATAAAGTTACATAAAATATGCATGAATAAGAAAGGACATTTATTCTACAGTTCCTCCCATATATGATTTATTCCAAATAAACAAAGCAAAATGAACTTTACGAAGGGTCAATGAATAAAATATGAGTGTGTGGGATGACACACGACATCTTGACCCCAGAACTGAACAAATCCGGAGAAAAACGAATAAAGCCTCTCAAAAGGGAGGGTCGACTCGATAAGTTGAAAAGCGATATATGGTTATGTCTATGAGGAAATCTAAAATTAAATATAACTTTTATGGAAGATTAAAATATGGTTAAACGTTAGTACCAAATTCAAGTTTACCTAAATTTGTCTCGATTTAATCCCAACCCGAATGTTATCCAATTTTATCGTCAGGTACAACCTTTTATTAGGTATTATGACCATTTTCGAACGTTAACACTGATAGGAGAGAGTGACATGTGTCAGCAAGGCTGTCCAACACACTTGGGGGTCCGAAAGCTATTGTCTGGCCGCTTAGTTACAGTTTAAAACTATTTTTTAAGGCGCCAATGCGGCCACTTTGACCACTCGTGACGGCTCCTTTGAAGAGAAACTAATATTTGACTCCTAGATTCTGGAAGTAGGTCGTTAAGAGTTTCTTCCAGCCCCAATCGTTTAACTTTGAAATATATTCCTCGAGAGAGTAAGTATTTAAGAATCTTAATGAATAAAATAATTGCCGTTGTTTCCGCTTATAAGTTTAAATTGTTGTAAATAACATTGTTGTTCGATTTAATTAAACAGTAAGTTTATCCTTATGTGGTCATCCGTAATGAGTAATTATAAAATGTTTTTAATTAAGCTAATTTAATGATCAAAAGCTTCGTTCCTATATAATTACGAAGAGAACATGCGTGTGAGGTGTGTGACTTTATTTATGCGTTATTACTTTAATTATTATGCTCCAGCCTTTTCATGAAAAATTTCTAAGTGTTGTTGCATGCTGTACAAGGTTCGACGTTTAGAACTGCCAATCTCTGGTCTATTCTGAAATGATCGTAGGAGGCAAATGGCGTGGCAATTTGTGCTAAACAAAGTAATATAAACTGTTAATAATATAATTATATAATCGCATCCTACACAATCCTATAAAAACTGCGGTTTAAGATAAAAAAGAATATACGATAAATTTCTGCATAATTCAATGGAAGATTAAAATAGGTAAATGTTTTTTAAAATTACTCTGTATAACAAATTCCAATGAAATTTATTTCAACATAAACAACTTCAATTAATTTATGCCATATTTTTGTAATTGAATGGGAATTCGAAAAGCATCCGTAAAAAATTTCCTATACAAGATATATCTGATTTGAAGTTACTTTTCTACACGTATTTATCTTTCATTTTTATTCAGGGGAGTTTTAATTAAATTAACAAGTCCTAGATAGATATTCACAAAATCTTGGGATCTACGCCAAAACGTTGTATGAAAATGTTAACAAATCTTCTTGTATTTTTTAAGCAAGATTCTTGGTTTGCAACTAACATGACACTCCACTTTTAATTCTTTTATTTAAAATTTAATTTAATTTTTAAAATTAAATTTCTAATTGGTATCAAATTAACAAGTCCTAGATAGATATTCACAAAACCTTTGCTAAAATGGTATTACGCCAAAACGCTGTTGTGTAAGAATGCTAGCAAATGTACCTATGGTATTTTTTATACAAGATGCTTGTTATGCAACCAACATAACACTGCCATTTAATTCTTCTGTTTTAGTCAAAATTTCTAATTAATATCAAATTAGCAAGTCCTAGATAAATATCCCCAAAAGCTTTGGAAAAATATTATTACGCCAAAAAGCTGTTGTATAAACATGCTAACAAATCTACTTATGATATTTTTTAAGCAAGATTCTTAGTATGCAACCAACATCACACTGCCATTTGACTTTTAATTCTTTTATTTGAGTCAAAATTTCGAATTGAAATTCAATGATATCCGCAAAAGCTTTGGAAAAATACTATTACGCCAAAACGCTGTTGTACAAAAATTCAAACATATCTATTTATGGTATTTTTTAAGCAAGATTCTTGATATGCAACCAACATCACACTGCCATTTTACTTCGCTTTTAAATCTTTTATTAAAGTCAAAATTTCTAATTGGTATTGAATATGATATTACTATTCCTCTACATAATTAATTTTAGTAATTAAACATTATACAGTACAGTACAGTAGTACAGAGGAACAACGCTGCTAAATTCAATCATGCAAGTCTTTGCAAGCATATTAACCGACGAAATAAGTTCCAACATCCTTATAAACGAAGAATAACAAGGCTTTAGATAAAACATATTTGTGAAAAACCACTGGAATATAGCACAAAAGCTTCCATATGCTTCATAGATCTTACGAAGTCGTTCGACCGAATACACCTGCAAGATGTGCTCCAAAAACTATCAGAAAAATACACACCCAGAGAATACATCAAGATCATTCGAGAATTGAATGACAACAACTCCACTAAACTAAGAGTCGTCAACGAACTAAGTAAAAAAGACCACCACAGGAATACGTCAGGGAGATAACTTTAGTCTTTTATTATTCAATACAGTAATGGACAAGATCATCGATGCAGTGAAAGAAAACTATATTTTCTATCGATTAGGGAACCACCGGATAAATATCATATACTAAACGGATGACGCCGCCCTCATCGCAGATTCCGAAAACGACCCACAACGCCTGCTGCATGCATTCCATTAAAGACCCTGACCGAAAAATATAACATGATCATTTCCAAATCGCAAACCAAATGTATGGTTATAACCGCGGAACCATTTATACGCGAACAGGCAATCAATGACAACCCCTGCCCGTAGGCAGCAAGATCTCAAGCCATGGGGAACTTCAAGAAGTTCTACACCAGATAAACAACACCGCGGTCATATCTGGTTGTCTCAAAAGCGTGATATGGATAAACGAAATGAATGTAAAGTCGACGACATAGTGCGGTGGTCAAGAAACCGTAGAAGGCAATTGATCGAACATATACACCGAATACCAGGGGAGAGATTAGTTAGAATACTCAGGAACAAAAAGAAGAAGTAGAAAAAGAATTAAACAGAATACCCTACAATGGCACAACTAATGTGATTGCTTGTCTATTTAAAACTGGGAGTCCTATTTGAAAATACTGGAATAGAGAAAACCTTTCTAGGGGATAACTGACAGAAGGTTATTAAATAATTCATTACTTTTAGAAACTTACAGAGGGCACATGTATTTTCCGCCCTGTTAATAATATTTAATCCGTAGACTCTCTTCTATGATTGTAATCCTACTATATATCCCCAGAGGAGGTGGGTGACTGCTTTACGACGGAGCTATTTGAAGAAATGCCAAATGATAAACGAGTGTAAAAACATGCGGATTATTTAACTGAAACAGATATAGCAGAAACTGCAATCTCTTACAGAAACTCTGAATTACAAAGGTTTTCCTATAACGCATATTACAGATGTATTATAAAAACCCACATCTCGATTCCAGGGTGATGGATGATTGGAACAACAGTATAACGGATTCCAATATGGAATGGGTTTATACGGAGACGGTGCTTTACGTATATAAAACTTTGGAAGCTTCCCTAATAACTACCGATATTTAGAACACCTAAATACGTATTTGCCATCTTCAGTAGAACTTGGATTAATTAAGGAGACCTGGCTGAGGAAAACCTCTGGAGATAAGTCCTTTACCAAGTCAACAATGGAAGTCCAATATACCAAGAGTGGACAGAAAGACCCAGCCAACTACAGCTCTATTTTAATATTATACACAAGCATAATTGATGCACTGATGCAATATTTATTCACCAACAAATTGAAAAAAAATCTAAAAAACTTTTAATCCGACCTACATAAGTTTTAGACTTAACTAAAACCTTCGATAGTGTACAATTAGAAAACATAATTCGTATTAGGTGAGAAAGTGCCTCACCAAAATTGTCTACATCATATGTAACATGACCATCAACAACACAACAAAAGTAAAAGTCATTGGGACACTAACAGAAAAAATTTAAGTAAACTCAGGCATTAGAAAGGAAGGCAGCTTAAGACCGACTCTGTTGAATCTAGTGTTGGGCTATATAACAGATGTGATGACGCAAGTAGGTAGAGGAAACCACGAAATTAAAAATGATTTGCTAAGTAGATGACGTTGCCATAATAGCAGAAGACGAAGATGACCTACAGCGCATGCTCTACCCACAATTTATGTAACATCAGAGAACTACGAAAATATTGTTAGAGTTAGAAAACTAGTGGTACAAGATAAACCGATTGAATAAGTGTTAAATATCAAACATTAGGATGTAGAAATAGCAGCTCGGCGATTTGTGTAAAGAAAAGAGGTAATAGGCGAAACCAACAGAGGAGCTGTTATATCGAGTTGTCTTTGGGACAGCGTTGGGAAAAAGTCAAAATCTGCAAAACATCTATAAGACCAGTCATAGTATACACTATAGAAGCTAGAGCCTATATTGTGAGAACAAAAAGACTTACCAGCAACGGAAATTAAGATATTGAGACTAATAGCGAACAGAACACTACGAGACCATGTACCCAACGCCGGTATAAGAACAATATGCGGAATAAATAAGAAAGACAAAGAAGAAGGTTGTGGAACGTACCTATACGTAAAAAGAATGGATGACAAACGACTGGTAAAAATAGCAAGAAATGGAGACCTTGGAGACAAAAACATGATGAACGACCAGCAAAACGATGGCTAGATAGTTGCTTATCAACAGCGGCTGAGGCAGATTGAAGAAAACCAAGCCGCAGGGTTAACGAAAGAAGAAGACATCTTGAAAATTGTAATTATGGAAATCGAATTAATTTATTTTATATTATACTATTATTTGTAAAAATCTTAAGAAAACGTTAAGTGTTTCTAAGGAGAAGGAAGAAGGTTTTCATGTTTTCTGACCTATTTAAAATAGTATGGTAAACGGCCTGAGTTAAAAAGTTAGAGAGACAGAAAGGTATGTGTACAACAATTGAAAAAAAAAAACAGGACTGGTAGATTAGAGATGGGAATTAGAGGGATGGGAAGAGCAAGTATAGAGAACGAGGGGCGTCTAATATCATCATCATAATCGTGATCATCGTTTGCACCGCTTGCGCAGTGTCGAGGCGTGTGACGCAAAACTAAGCCAGTTTGTGCTATGCACAACAGGGCCCGACTCTGCCGGTTACCATGTTGGTGCGAAACCGCGCTTGACTTGGCTGGTGTGTGGATGTTTTTGTGACCCCTGGAGTGATTCGAATCGAGAAGCATTCGGCTTATTACATCCAAAGCCTGGCTGTCTTACTACTGAGCCGCCCCAGCCTTATCCAATTTCATTATTGCAAATTATTTGTAACATATTTTCCAGAAAAAGATGCAGAAATTTCTCTCGTCCCTCTCAATCGTGATAACCTTGATGGAAAATAGCTTTGTATTGTATTGTATTGTATTTGAAAGAACGAGATCTAGGACGCGATTTTCCAAGCATTTCTATACACTTAGGCCACATTTGGCCCAATGTAGGGTGTACATTGGGCCAAATGTGGCCTAAGTGTATAGAATTTTGCCTATCTGGGGTAATTCCAACTCCAGTAGTGATTTTTAACGTGTCACACATCGTAGTGGCACTGGACCTACGGCTTTACTTCTTATCCGACAGAAGGCGCATTTTCAGATTGTCTCCTGCTAGAAAAATCTTACCAACCTCCGCCAGGTTCGACTCCGCGTCCCTTGGTAATAACACCGAGTGTAGAGCTAGAAATGTTTCTGTGGAAAAGTTAATTTTGCCAGAAGTATGCTGTTTCATACCCCTGCATTTATTACTTTAATGTGAGCTGAAACAGAAAAACATGTTCTAATTTTTAAGTGAACAAATTGTGACCTCTGGTGTTTTTAATAATAAAAATGTGAAGTTATTATATTCGAATATAAACTAAATAAAATATAACAAGTGGTATACCTTAAAATGTAAATATTCAGAAAACAGCAGTGTCTAAATAGTATATTAAAGAACTAGTTTCATAAGGCCTTTTCTTAACACACGAGTCCAAGTTTGAAAAAGTTATTTTTCTATTTCGGTTTTATAAAGCCGTTCTAAGCGCACTGTTTTAGCTTAAAAACAGTACGTTAAGGAGGCCTATAATCGTACTGTTTTTAGTTTGTTTTTTTACGATGTTGGTAGTTCGATTTGAATTTGAAAGTTTGAAATGTCAGTTTCAGCCACCTGTCAGTGCTGCCATAAGTGTTTATAAAAACTCCCTAGTAATCGATTTGACGTAAAATTTTCTACACTATTCACGATTGATTTGCCATCCAGTAGGCTATGTTTTTTTTTT
>JABXWE010045631.1:0-11980 GCA_014611495.1 Limonius californicus
TCATGGCAACTAGATCAGTATTTCAAAAATCCATTGAACTAAAATTTTAGCCACATAAATTATGACATAAACAATAACTCGTTAACGGTTACGTTTAGGACATATGTTTATACGAACACCTCGACTCTAAATAAGTTCTGGAATTCATCTTTGAAATATTGCCGGTACGTTTTGGGACACACCGTATAGGAGTTTGAAATAGAGAAGTTCAACTAGCTTTGGGAAGACTTCTCATCGACGACATCATAATCAAGGTGTTATTTTACTCCAGATAAACGTTACTTTACTTTATACAGAGTAATTAAATCTCAAGTTGTTTTAAAATAAATAAATTACAATTCCAACACAACATTTCAAAATATTGAGAATAAAATTACTTATACATAGTTTACAAACAATTTGAAGAGATCAAGTAAACTCCTAGTGTTTGTTATCAAAATTTTGTTAATATGTATAATATGTATATAATTATTATAAGAACAACTTATTAAAACAGACTACATTCGCTAAATATTATGAAATACATTTCAAATAGTGTTAATTAAAAACGTTATTTACCAAAACAAACTATTACTGAAGGATAAAGAGAGAAAAGTAAACTTTGTAATAAAACAACATATTTCGTTTAAAGTAAAATTATAAAATAGATGCTCCGTTCATCCTAATTTGAAATACTTTTTATGCAAAAAATAAAAAAGGACCAAAAACCCGCCATAGCAACACCCTAAACGAATAAATTAAATAGTAATTAATGAGCATTTTAGATAGATGAATAATTAAACTGTTATTTTAGGAGAAAAATAATGAAATGAAGAAAAAAAACTATGCAAATGAGACATTTAAAAAATTAATTAAATTAAAGGGAAGTACATTTTACCAGAAATAGATTGAGAGATAGAGCAAAGTACTATTTTGAAACAATATTGTTTGAATAATAAAAGAATTCAACGCAAATATTTTCAAATGCAAGCAGGCGTTAAGAAGATCTTATTATAAAACATTTAACAAATTTGTATAAAACTCTTTCATTCTGATTATTATAAATTGAACAAGAAAATTAACTTACAAAAATAATGAAAGGGCGAAATTAAAAAGAACAATTAATAATTTTGATATACAGTGTAATAACTTTATCTTGCAACAAGTAGGTAGACTACACCTCTCACATGGACATGAAATGCATAGTTAACTTTCCTTTTAAGTTATAAAAATATTTTTTTAAATAAAATTTAAATGAAACTACTTAACAAACTTCTGTACAAAGTAGTTGATTTGTAATGATACTTGTGGTAATAATAATCAGTTTAATGTATTCTAACAGCGAGAAAACGGATATAATGTTGATTTTGAGAGAATGCAGAGGGACAGCGGACTTAGCAGTACGACGATATGCATAAAAATATCCGGATAGACCCCTTCTATCACATAATGCCTTTAGGGGTTTGGAAAGAAATTTCCGGCATTATGGACAGTTTTCCAAGCCAATACAATGATACAATGACATGTCACAACTGCGGAAGCTAAAGCGGCAGAAATCGAACAAGTAGATAAAAATAAGGTATGAGATTTGTGTATTATGTTCAACAACTGTCAACTAACATGTAATTTTGGAGGAAAATGGTTCTTACAATTGTATGTTGTTTGTTAGTAATATTATTTGGATATAGGTCTGAAGAACATTTTAATGTGATTTTGATAATCATTAATTGTAATATTATTAATTTAAGGTGATTTATGTTTATAATAAATATGAATTTTCTTAAAAAAAATAATTGACAGGCCGTGTGAGGTGTCGAAACATTCCTTTTCAGATAAGAAATATGGCTATAATTTAAGTTTTGACGTAAGTGATATTTTCCAGAAGTTATTTAAATATTTAAGATTTGGTCAATTTGTGTTAATATTTCATTCTGCTTTCCCATTGTTTGAGGAAGTCACATGATTTTTGTAAAATGTACTTATTTTTGTTGGTATTATGATGTTTCCATGGTTACTTGTTGAACAAAAAGAGAAAAAAAAACAACGGGGACTTGCTATAAAAATCTCAATGTATACAGACGCTATTTATTACTTATCTGTGTAAGAAATGGATAAAATTCGGTAAATTAGCCGAAAATCAGGAATTTGGGGCGGAGTATCAAAGTAGCGTCAGTGGACTTCAGTTGTTTTTTTCGACATGTTTTGTTTGTATCTGCGCTTGAAGTTTAAAACGTCAACAGACTTCAAAATTAGGAGTCATCTACAAGTTGCACAGACGGTGCAACGTATTTATTAGTTTATTGGTATATTTGAACATTTGAAGTAATAAGCAGTAAATAATATTTGGATTAATTACCTTATCAAACGATTTTACGAATACGAAGATACTCAGTCCAAAATTTTTCTACGAGGAACTTAGGAAAAAGCAATAAGTGATCAACTTTCGTTTTGAAGTTCGGGAACAACAGGGCACAGGAATGCCATCCTAATTTAATCTAGTGAATTTTACCAACACCAGAAGAAAGTAAGCAAGTGCTTCTATGTGAAAAGGTGGATCCGTTTGAAAGTGCTTTGTTAAATTAGACCTTACTATTTATTTCATGTACCTGTCACTTAATTGTTAAAGTTGTTTAACTTTTTTTAAGAAAAAACGTAGAAAATTCGATGATATTTAATTCATTTCTTTGTTGCATCTATATTTTATAAGTTCATGTTTACTACATTGTATCCTTTGCCTTGTTCAGTTAATCAGCGCAAGAATTTAAAAGTTATGCAGCAGTTATCAAAATTTATATTATAAAGCCTGAGATAAACGTTTTCGTTTAAAGTTTATGTTTGATGTGTGCTCTTTGTGTTGTTTCAAAAATCATATGTAATAATACTGTAATATTTCTTTACCCTCGAGTCAGCTCCATGTTAGATGATGATGATGATGATGATGATATGAAAGGGAGATCATCTGTATTACGCGTGCAAGTAAAGCAACAGTACCCCTTTTTTTCAAACGTAATATTTTTTGTCGCTTCAATGTGAGGCTCTTATGTAGACTCATATATGACTGCTCGTATTACACGAAGCACCAGCAGCAAGTTATCCGACAAGACCTGAAGATGGCAAATGTGATTTTGCCGAAAACGTCGTCAAGACAACCGCCCCGGTCCGTCCCAGGACCAAGAAATTGCTACGCGGAAGAATTCCTGGAAGCCAATCACAGCATATACATATATGCATATATTTACATGCCTCATCCACCAAATGATATATGTAAAGTATGTGAGTGAAGCTTGTAAGTTCTAGTATGTAAGTGTATTCACTTCTACTGTAAGACGGAGACTTCTTAAATCTGGACTTCTATCAGAAAAACAGGCTCCATCGTTTGAGATGGGCAAAGGATCATCGCCATTGGGCCCTAGAACTAAAGTAGAAGGTATTATTTAGTGATGAATCTACCTTTAACATTAATAATTATGCTGGAAACACATATGTTAGAAGATTTCCTGGAGAAAAATTTTCACGACAGTGTGATCTCCCAACAATTAAACATGCGACCTCTACGATATGGGGCTGCATGTCTGCTGAAGGTGTTGGTAGAATGCATGTTTTATCTGGCATAATGATGCAACCAAATACATTGATGTCCTTCCTACAGGAGAAGATGCTACCTAGTGGGAAAGAGTTATTTCCTGACAAAGCCTTTATCTTTCAAGATGATAATGCTCCTTGCCACAGAGCAAAGGTTGTTCCGTCTTAGATGTTGACCAATAAATTTAAAAGAATAGACTGGCCAGCACAATCCCAGGACCTAAAACCCATAGAACATTTATAGCAGAGGATTTCTAACATTATTTCAAGAAAAAAGCCCACAAAAGAAGTGGAATTAATCGAATCTCTAACTGATGCCTGGTATGACTGCATTACGAAGGAAAAATTATAAAAACTGATGAATTCTACGCCAAAAAGCTGTGAATTAGTTGTTAAGAACAAAGAATGGCCTATTAGGTACTAAATATTTTTTTAAATTAATTAGTGTGTATTGTAATAAACGTTTAGGTGTAGACTACATTATTATAGACACATAATGTACAATTTTTCTGTTTTTGAATAAATTTTATACATCAAATTGTTGCCGTTTTTTTATGGATCTACATTGGGGCTATTATTATTACTAGTATTGTGTTTAAGTACCTATATTATAATTACAATGATGAAATAAAAAATATTTGAATAAAATTGGTTTAAACTGCAATTTATCTTATTTGTGCAACTGATGCAGAACTTTTTTACACCGCTGTAATAATGCATTCGGAAATGTTAATACATATTTATCTTACTTTCAGGTTGCTTAATGGTATAACATAAATAAAGACCTAGCCGCGTTATAAAAGTTTATCTGCAATGAATAACCAATTACCTACATATGTACTTCAAAATAAATTTGAAATCAGTAATAAATGGTTTTTAAAAATAGCAAAAATACTTGCACATAATTGACTTAGGAGCGGCAAAATATTCAGGCACAGATACTTGTCGAATTGTAATTTAGTTTGACTTTTGCCAGGTTTTAATACACATTTTGTAAATGTATATGAATCTTCGTTGCTGCCAAACATCTTTTTCACGAAATTTGAAATTATAGCACGATAATTCATTTTATTCATTTTAGATAATCACGCTTCTATAAAAAAATGTTGTATACACTATACACAAACAAGTACCTGACAGAATAACTTGATATTTTGTAGCTGTTCACAAGACAGATAAAACAGTACTTCATCCCGAAAACTTTTCAATTGATCCTCGTATAATATACACACTGTTGGTAATGGTAACGTGCCTCAAGAATATTTTTGGTGATGCATTTAGCTTTTTCAAGCAACATTAAGTTTATATTTATAGGAAAATGTTTTTGAAAATAAAATACATTAAATAAAATTAAAATAATGAACCCAAATGGCTATTTCATCTATCATTATCAAATAATTTAATTTGACTTCCCTTGTAATTGACCTAGACTAGGTTTTTCTTCTGGTCTATACAAAATAAGCACAGACTTCTTATTTTAGTGTTTGTATATGTGCAAATATATTTTTCAGAACAGGATGTAACTTTATCTCGGTTGGCACAAGCTTGCAGTTAAGATTTAGTACAAAAAAAAGCAAATAAAACATTAAAATTCCCTACCTAGAAGAAGATAAACTGTCTTTGAAATACGTTACTCGTGTATGTTTGACCTTGTTCTTAATCTGTATTGTTTACAATAGGGAAGTCATCGTTAATACATTGTTGATAACTTATTAAAAAATTTCATCATCATCATGCACGAATTCAAATATAATTGCTAAATCCAAAAATATGCAAATTAGTTGGAATGGACTCTTTACTATATTAATCTATGCTTACAATTTTGCTATTACATCTAAAAAGAAACTAATTTGACAAATAAAAGATTTACACAAATTAATTTTACAAGTCAATAATCCATTTGTAAAACCAAGAGGATGATTGATAAATACGGAACAAAATACAGTTTTTCTTTTTAAACACTAAACTATATGGGCGTTGCTGAAAATTTTAAACGTAAACCGTAATTTCCTTCTTTAGTACTTGGTCGAATAATATTAATAAATACTTACACGGTGCGATAAAAAATATCCATAATTACGGTCGAATGTGGAACATAAATCGGGTGTCTTTGATTAGCTGCTATTGATTTTTATTCTAATGAAATTACAATATAAATTGTAGTATCTTACTGTTCCAAAAGCAACAGAGATTGATTTTATTTTGGTTCTAACTGTATAGCATGCCCTAATAAAAAGATTTTGTTAAATTAACACATTTTATTTAACCCTACACAAATAGCACAATATTGCAATAATAATATTTCTATTAAAAAACAGTAATCTGGTCGATGTATAAAAAATGAAACACTTCCTTCTATTAGACGAAAGCATTGAAATCGATATTGTATATATTTCTAGGGGTTCTGAAAGCTTAGGTCCTGAACAACCAGTTTTGACTGTTATACTACCTGTGACTTTACAAACTATAGCTTTACTGTGGATAATGAAAGTCATATATCATCAATACAAATTTAATTTGAAATTTTGTATAATAGTAAAATAATTTTTAACAGTCTCAAAGTTCTAAATGTATTTAATAAGGAATGTAAATAATATTTTCCTGGAAGAAATTTAATTATCAAAAACATTTTCATGTCAGATGTAAGCACAAACAGTAATAAATCTTTGATATAAACAGCAAATTTAAACATATTAAATCAAACTTAAAAATTAGATTACCTATACAAAAAACGCTCTTGGATAAGCATTTGTGTCATAAAAGATTACAGAGTAATCAGTCAGAGGTCAAGCTAAATTACTGCAGGGGGGTCTGATTGTTTAGTATAAGAAGGGGCCGAGATTTTGGGAAAGGCATAATCATTCTGAAGAGCAACGATGAAATTCACTGTAGCAATCCTAGCAGGCCTTTGCGCCATAGCTTTGGCTAATTCTGCCCAACAGCACGAATCAGGTTATGGTCGGCATGTGCCATTCAAAACTGGTAAGTTTGAAAATTTATGTATTTAGTATATATTTTGTAACACATTTCAAAACTGAAATACTGACACATTTTTGAATAACCATAAATTTAAAAAATTAAAAATTTAAATGTAACAATACCCAACATAGAATTACGAAAACCAATGTAACTTATTTTAACAACAGCTGACAAAGTACACCATCAGAGACAACAAAACATTTTACGGCTCTTCAAATACGTTAACCAACCCAGCTACTACCAAGACCATGTAGATGTTGCTAAAAGTTATTCCATCGAGAACAGTTTGGATCAGTATTCTGTAAGTTATTTGTTATTAACAAAAATAAAGAGCGAAAGTGGGTATTGCACATCTTAAATCCTTACAGAAACCCGAATACGTGAAGGAATTCTTACAATACTATCAGCATGATATAATCCCCAGGGATCATATCTTCTCTGTTTTTAATGAAGAGCACCTACAGCAAGCTATAGCTCTCTTCAGGGTATTCTATTATGCCAAGAACTACGATGTATTGTACAACACAGCCGTATGGGCCCGTAATTACGTCAACCAGGGATTGTTCTTGTACTCTTTCTCCGTTGCCGTCTTGCATCATCCCGCAACCTACGGTATTGCGTTGCCACCCATCTACGAAATCTATCCATACTATTTCTATAACGCTGAAGTTATTCAAAGGTCTCAACAGTACAAACAACAATACGGACAACCGCAACAGCAGCAACAACAAGATGGATATGCTGGTAAGAAAATCTTAAACTAAATGTCAAATTAACCTGCAAATAACGCAACTAAAAGGAAAACATTATTTGTGAATGAATATACTTAACACACAGATCAAATCGAATATAATATCTAAAATTCTCAATTTCCGCAGGTTACACCATCAACGCTAATTACTCCGGTTACTACTTGAACGTTCACCCCGAGCAATCTCTTTCCTATTACACAGAAGATGTAGGAATTAATGCCTACTATTACTATTATAATTTATACCGTCCATACTGGCTTAACAGCGACGAAGTTTACATCAACGCTTTCAACCGCGGCGAAGAATATTATTATTTCTACCAACAATTCTTAGCTCGTTACTATTTGGAACGTCTGTCCAATGACCAAGGTGAAATCGGCATATACGACTACGAAGATGCTTATGAAGTTGGATATTATCCTTCTATTGTTTATCCCAACGGTTTGGCTTTCCCACAACGTCCTAACTGGGCTCAATTTGGGAAGAACTACTACAATTACGGTCAAAGCTACTCCTTTAAGAGCAGATACGGTTACAGCTATAATTATGTACAAACCTACGAAAGAAGAATCCGAGATGCTATCGATGCTGGCTATGTTAAGACTGTAAGTATAAACAAACATTTCGATTGTTCTTTATTTATTAATAGAGTCACTTTTAAATTTATAGGAAGATGGCAAGTATGTAAATCTCTTCGACGAAGAAGGATTTAACACTCTCGGTAACATTATTGAAGCCAATCCTCAATCTCCCAACGCTCGTTACTATGGATATCTTCAAGTATTTGCTCGTCATCTTCTGGGATATGCCCAGCAACCATTGCATAAATATCAAGTCGCTCCTTCAGCTTTGGAACATTTCGAAACTTCCCTCCGCGATCCTGCCTTCTACCAGTTCTACAAGCGAGTAGTCCTTTACTTCCAGAAATACCGGTCGTACCTGCCTCATTACAACCAAAGCGACATCGCCTTCCCCGGAGTTAAAGTAGAAAGTGTGCAGGTCGACCGTTTGGTAACTTACTTCGAAAATTTCGATGCTGATATTAGTAATGCCGTCTACGTCAATCAGCAACAATACGAATCAGATGCTTTCCACGTTCGCGCCCGCCAACAACGTCTCAACCACAAACCTTTCAGTTACAAGATCAACGTTGCCAGCGCAAACGCCGCCGAAGCTGTTGTCCGTGTATTTATTGGACCCAAATATGATGAATACGGTCGTCACATTGACATCAATGAAAACCGAGTCAATTTTGTTCAATTTGACAGTTTTCGATTTAACCTCCAAGCTGGTCAAAACGTTATCGAACGTAATTCTCAAGATATCTATTTCTCTGACGACTATCCCAGCTACCAGAAATTATATCAGCAAGCAAATGGAGCTGAAGAGTACCAAGTCTACGGAAGCGAAGTTCAGTATTCGTTCCCTAACAGGTAGTTATAAAATTTTTATTATGATCTTAATTAATTTTTCCACGGTAAATATGAAGCTGACTCGTGTTAAATTTAGAAGTAAAAAATCCGTTCAATTTCAGGTACCTATTGCCCAAGGGAAAACGTGGTGGTCAGACCTACCAATTCTATGTAATTGTCAGCCAGTACAAGGCACCAGCCCACCAACAGCAGCAACAACAACAACAGCAACAGCACCAACAAAAATACCAAGAATATCATGGACAAGGACAAGAACAAAGACAGACCTACTACTACCCTGTCGTAGGCCTTGGTGTTCAAAACGTTGACTCCTACCCTCTGGGCTATCCCTTCGACAGACCCGTTGTTCAACAAGAGTTTTACGTACCTAACGCTTACTTCCAAGACGTTGTTATTTACCACAAACACGTAAACGAGATCAACTCATCTAACCAACCCCAAGATTATGAATCTTCCCAATACTATAGCGCCAACCAAAATTATGGTTACAACCAAAACTACGCATATGGTTCCCAGCAACATTAAGAGTTTAGTACTTGCAGATTGCAACAAATATATATTTTCGTGTACTTCAATGCAAATTGTAAAATAATTTTATGTTTATGTAAATCTATGATGTAAAGTAGAAATTCTGTATGTCTTCAATAAAAGTTATTTATTATTAAGTTTCTGTGATATTTTTTCAGTACATGAGAAAATTTAATTCAGCTTTAAAATTGTGCATAAATACTGACCAAATACGAACAAATACTCATTTTGGGTTGGTGTTGATATTTTATAATGTTTTTCGTATATAGGTTGATAGTTTTCCAAATAACTTAACCAACAAAACGTTGTTAAAAGATATTAACAAAATGTAGATGTTTAAACCATCGTAAGGGGTTTTCAAAATCCAGTTATGTTAACTCATATCGTAGCATATTAACGCTTGTATAACCTCACTTATTATACTAATTATAAACGTATCGGTTATTGTTCTAAAAATTACTTTATGGTAAACTGTTTTGATTATAATTTTTACAATTTTCTCCGATATATCACCGAAATAAGGACTTGAAATAAATTTATCATCGTCAGAGGATATATTTTTTAATTGCTAGTTTATGATCTTTCTTTTTGATAAGTGCGTCTATTAGTTTTGTGTTGTATCCATTACTGTGTGCAATTTGTTTAATAATCGGAATTTTTTTGGTGTGGACATTGTTATTTAGAGGAACTGTTAAGAGTTTAATGTATCACGGACTTATAGGCTGCTAATTAATGTTTAGTAGTAATTCTTTTTGTTTGTATATACGATTGAGGACGTTGATATTTGCTCCGCTGAATGCATATTTTCAGAGCGATTCGATTTAACTAAATTTGAAAAGTTTTGATTCTATTTTCAAGTTAGGATCTAAGTTCCAGTGCTTGCATCCACACAATAAAGTAGAGTAGACGTAACATCTGATCGTCCTGATCCTGAAGTCAAGACTGAGATCTATCCGATGATCTATACATTGCTTTATAGCAGGGGTGGCCAAACTTTTGATCACTACGGGCGACCTGCTTTTTAAATTGTAGGCGGCGGTCTACCAACATCTTATGTGTTATATGATCATAAGGAAAGAAGTAACTAAAAGCCAAACATAAGTTTAAATTTAAAATAAATATAGATAATACTAATACATATTAAATATCAAGTTATTTTAATAAGAGAAAACAATGATTTCTTCTCACAAAGTAATTAGTTCATAAATAAAACAATATGTTCTTTTATTTTCTTATTATTAATGCGAACAATGTTATTGTAAATTCATATTAACTATTATTTTTTATGTCGTATCAGAGGACGCGCTGGAAACATGACATTGCATATTTTCGGCAAGCTTTTCATATTGTGGTTCATATGTACTTTTTTTTCTTATTCACTCGTACTACCGTTCCCCCCCTCCCCCGGAACCGCTTTCGCATTACTTCAGGGGGGTACGAGCGTCCCTTACACAGTATCCATTCATGCAGCATGCACCCTAAACTTAACTAACTGAAATGCGGTCGCCCCAGCTGAGATTCGATACCACAGCGGAACGAGCGCAATTCAGTGTGACCTCGAGTGACAACGCGTTGCTGCGCTGGACCACCAAGGTCCCTCCTGGTTCATATGTACTTATAGCTATTCGTAAACATGCTGCCAAATGGTCATCTGTCAAACGGGAGCGATGTTTTGTTTTGATTGCATTCATGGTAGAAAATGTTGTTTCACAGAGGTAAGTAGAACCGAAAAAGGTTGTTAAATATACCGCACAGCTCCATAAATATGGATATGTTTCTTCACAAAGTAAATTCCAATATCAATTTTGAGACGAAGCTCTTGATTTCAAAAATATATCGCATTTTAAGTTAACGATTTCATTCTCAACTAGTATTTGGTTCACATCCAAAAATTCTTTTAATATTATTGATATTTCATCTATGTTTATTTCATCATTGAATGGGAATGACATGAATAATATTATATCCTCTATTTTTGAAATATCTTTAAATCTTCTATCAAACTCATTTCGTAACAGAGACATCTTATTAGCATATTGATCGTATTCATATAAGTTTGTATCTTTTTTTTCTCACTCATTCATACTACCGCCCCCCCCCCCCGGAACCACTTTCGTATTACTTCAGGGGGGTGCGGGCGTCCCTTACACACTCAAACATTCATGC
Source organism: Limonius californicus (assembly GCA_014611495.1). NCBI lineage: Eukaryota > Metazoa > Arthropoda > Insecta > Coleoptera > Elateridae > Limonius > Limonius californicus. The sequence goes on from JABXWE010045631.1 coordinate 11,420, forward strand.
AGCATGCACCCTAAACTTAACTAAGCAAATGCGGTCGCCCCAGTCGGGATTCGATCGCCCCAACGGAGCGACTGCATTTGTTGTGACTTCGAGTGGCCAATGCGTTCTCACACTAGACCACCGAGGTCCCTATAAGTTTGTATCTGTAGATTTAGTTGCCATATTTTCGAATTGTTTTAAATCTCCTCTCCTCAATTGTACACATAAGACAGGCGGGCGACTAGGAATAGTTACGCGGTCGACCAGTCGACCGCGGTCGACGCTTTGGCCACCCCTGCTTTATAGTATATAATGTGCGTTCACTCAGTTTAAGATTCCACAATAAAACTTTCTAGGTGAGGAGGTGAAGGGTTATGGTCTACATAATCCCATATATTTTAATAACAATAATAGGCAATTTCAACAAGTTTAATACGTATTTCGACATACAATATGTCATTATCAAAAGCATTTAATGAAGTAAACATTTGTAGTTGCTTGGGTAACAGCACACTGGATCTTGGTTTTGGGCTTGGCTCAGGTCTTCTATTCCAAAACTTCCAATAGCGGGGAATTTATGAG
>JABXWE010045633.1:0-12372 GCA_014611495.1 Limonius californicus
GGGGGGGGGGGGGCACTTATACGTCATTATGTCCGGTCCTTTGACACGTCAAATGGGTCGACGCGTTCCCCTAACTCACCTACGAACCGACCTATTGCCAAATAAAGAAAAAAATGTGTGGACCGTTGACGGCCATGCAGAGACCCTGAAGAACAAAAACGAAAAATCGCCAAAAAGCGATTTTACTATGTCCAAGGAAATCAAAACGTCCCCCTCTCCGTCCACCCTAAAAATATTCGAATTTTCGCGCCGACCCAATTTTTGAAAGTTCAATTTATTTAAGATTTTACGTCCCTTTTTCAACCCCCGTCATAACCATCCGAGGGGAGGTCATTTTTTGGCCCCTTCCCGGAAGTCAAGCTCCACTCGACGGCGGACCTGCCAAAGCATCTGGCGCCGCAATCAACCGGAAACGGCGGCCGTTTTAAAATTCAAAAAACGTCGAAATCCCTTCTTTAACACCCCCAGGAGTCGTTCGCGATTAGTTTATAGGCGCTTTGTGTAAAATATTATTAACAAACTTATGTTAATCACTTTATAAATATGTACTACTGCAGAGATAGATTATTATTGGCAAGTTGATGCCGTTTACACATACACTGATTAGGTTTAGTGGCGTGATTCATTTCTCCCGCACTAAAAAGTTAGAAGCCTGCAAACTTTTTCGATACATGCATGCAAATCCCAGCTTGCACAGCAGTAAAGGTTTACATGTGAAATTATTCTTTTACTGGCAAACCAGTGACCACTGAAGCAACTAAATCCATACACATGTAAACACTCCATAAATGAATTAGAAATACCAAGATAATAAATGCAATATTGCTAAAGTTGAAACTATCAGATTATATGCGATTATTAAATAATAAATTAAATAAATAAATGTGTGCAAATCAAACAAGGAAGAAACTTACTGGAATTACCATTACTTTTATTTGCATCTCCAGAGCTTAAAAATTGTTCTAAGCTCATGGCCTTATTTTTCTTCTTCTTATTTTGTGCTTGTATCTTTTCCTTTTCCCCTGCCTCTTCCAGCTGCTTGTATAGATCTTTGTTATGTTCATAATCTAATTTAGAAAGTAAAATTGCATTTTGAAGATCCACCTCGTAATTGCCATTCACGATTTCACTGTCTTTCTGTTTCCATTCTTCCCACTGCTGTGTAACATGTTTCTTTTTGTCTTTTTTACCAGCTAAAGACTGTATATTTGTTAGCTGAAAGCAATGCAATTGTTTACAGTTTGTAGTGTCACAATTTACTAGCGTAACCCGACAGCATATACCAACGAATGCTCGATGCAACACTAAACAATGACAACCCTAAAATGTATTCTAGACCATCAAACAATATACCTGCTTATTATTGGAAGATTTTTTGGCACTTGTAGATTTATCGGATGGTTTAATATCTTTTTCAGGTTTCTTTATAACTAGTTTCTTCTCAAGCTTCTTCTTCACTTCTTTAGGTTTCACATTCTGAGATCGCATCTCCTCATCTTCAATCTTCAGACAAGCAAATCTTGAAGGAACAGCAATATCCATCTGCAAATCATAGTAGAATACAGAAATCTAATTTTTGCTGTGTAATTGTTGTTGTGCAGGATACTGTTGCTAACACTAAAAATCTCTCATTGCCTTATCATCTAATTAAATGACTATACCTTCTTAAGTTATATTTGAGCTACTTTGATAGTGTAAATCAAAAGCAGAATACACCTTGTCGGTAAATGAAGCCTGTCAACTTCAAGTTGTATGTAAACAACTGTAGTCTCAAATTCACTAATTGTGATACAGAACAACCAACGTGACTCAAACCATAAAACTCCCTAGACAGCATTAGCTGTGTTGTGACTACAGACACACCGACGGTCCTGCAATTAATAATTGCCTTTTCTCCTAAAGAATATAAAAGAGTATATAGTTTAATTTTTATATCCTAAGGTTTTCTCAAAGTTATAATAAAGAATATTTACATCCAGCATTAATTTACGTGCGGAGCGTACATTTAAGTAATATTCATCACTTCGCCTATCCCAACTAGTGTATAAACGTATCCTACATTTTCTAGGATACATCGTCCGTCGAACTAACAATCTCGAGAACAATATCATTATGGGTAAAGCCAACCAGAAACGAAGGCGAGGAATATCACCCCTGCGTCGAGTAGACATATCAGGAAAAACATTAAATGAAACACTGCAGCCGGCTTTCCGATCACTGCATTCCCTAACTTTTACAAAATGGAATTACAAACGGATTACTCCTGTTCCACAACATCCTTTTTTCTAACTGAAATAATTGCTTGCAAAGTTAAATAAATATTATTAGGTATACTACAGTAGTCTCGCTAATTTGGATTTGATGGGACCGGACCCCGTCCGGATCACCGAAATTTCGGATTAAACGGATTATCATTAAAAAGTCTGTAAACCAAGTTTTAGATGGGTAAAACTATATTAAAATTGATGTTTATATCATAAAAATGACTTTTTTAGTCTCAATACTACAACGTAGGCCTACTTTTTTAACCTACGAATTAATTTAGGATAAAAAACAAAACATTTTACTGATTGAAATTCAAAGTTTAAATTACGGCAGTTTTTAAATTTTACGACGATATGCTTTTTTCTTAGGTCCGTCCGGATTAACCGGATGTCCGGACTAACGGGGTCCGGATTAGCGAGGCTCTACTGTACAATTAAATAATCCAAAATTTGAAACTATTTTTATTATTTTATTATTACTAAATTTGCACTATTTTGAATAGGTTGAGTAAACATATTATACTTACATTTCAGTTTTCTGTAGTAGTTCATCAATTAGAATTATTCCAAAATTTAAATTAACTATGGTGCGTTTCAGAGTCGCCGTGCAGCATGGAGAAGATAGGGCAATGCTTTTCTTATGGGACAAAAAAATGACATTGTTGCCAGTATTCGTAATCTCTTAACAATAGCACGTCGGGTTTATTTTGTTGAGGTAGGTGTTCAGAAGTTCTCAAACAAAAATAATAATAACCAACCAAGATAATAATGTTAAGTTCTTAATTTGTTTTGTTATATACAATGAGGAATTTCTCTTTGTAAACTAATGTGATTTTCACTGGTTATTTAATAGAAAATAACGCTAAAAAACACAATGTTACTATTCTCCATTTACCACCGTATCACTGTGAGATTAACCCAATTGAAATGGTATGGAGCCAAATAAAAACGTATATAGGTGCGAAAAATACTACTTTTAAGGCAAATAACGTTGAAAATTTAATCAAGGAAACATATTCTCAAGTGACACCAGAAAATTGGAGCAACTACGTAGGTCATGTGGAGAAAATAGAAAAGTCATCAATGTGGGAAATTGACAACATAATGGACGAAATAGAGCCCATAATTATCAATATCAACGCTGGTGATAGTGATAGTGATCTAAATATTTCTAGCAACAGTGATAATTAACTATAGAACATGTATTTTTCACAAAATCTTCATAATATTATGGAATTTATTTTCTCAGTTATATAATAGTGCTTGCATATAATATCAAGCTGGTAATTGTTTTGTTTCTTTTTTACTCTTATAAATATGTAAATAATAAACAATTAATTGCACTTAGCAAAAATTGTACTCTCAGGTTTAATAAAATATAAATGTTTTAGAACCATTGAACCTGGCATTTAACAACGCGCTTCTTTTAGGGGTTACAATAGCATTACCATACTTCAAACCTTTGCGTGAAAGGGATTAAATTTTATGTCTTAAAGGTGCCTCACAAATAAGTTTGACAACCTTGTATTTGTATCTTCTCCATGCTGCACGGCGACTCTGAAAGGCGCTATACCATTATTGCAACCTTAACTTCTTCTTCTTCTTCTCAGCTTCTCAGATACTATACTAATTAACCAATTGAAAACTACAAAACATACAATTATAATTCGCTGTATCCTAGCCCAGCGTTTCTCAACCTTTTCGTTACGCGAGCGAACTTATTTGTTTATAATGGTACCGCTATCTAAATGTTTATACTATAAAATTTATAAAAACCTAGTAGACTGAAGTGACTATTATATTTCTGATATTTCTAATTCAGATCAATTTCGATTTATTGCAAATACTTCAATTTAATTTTTGGTATTTAAATTTAACTATGGAAAAATGTAAGACTTGACTATTTTAAATAATGAAATCAAAATTATAAAAATTACGAAAATAGTTCTTGATATATTCGTATTTATTAAGAACTCATGCACAAATTATGAACAAAATAATACAAGAAAATATTCAATAGCTTCGTTGTTGTTGATTACCTTCAATTAATTTATTAATTCTTATTTCAATTAGTTAATGCCTATTCTCATTGTTGAACTTATGTCGAGTCGGTTTATAAACTTATTTTTCGTAACAACCATTGTTGAAAATCCACTTCAGCAAGTAAGTTGTTGCAAATAGAAGTAACAATGTTATAGCCTTTTTTCTCAGAGTCATTATATTGTTCTTCAATTTGTAACCAAAATTGATATAAATTATTTTAATTATCCTCAAACTTTATTTCCAAACACTTATCCGTTGATAATTCAATTAAATTTTCTTCTTCTTCTTCTATCACTGACTGAAATTACTGAAAAGGATTTATTACCCGCATATTGCCCAAACGAATATCTCATATAGGTAGAAAATATTAAATGAATTTTTCTTTCATTTTAGTAAATGACTGTGTACAACCTGATGTGTACCCAAAATATCCTTCTGAGTTATCATATTGTCCTCAATTACCTGAAAGAATGACGGGAGCATATCAAAATAATCCTTTTTATTTATCCAGAGGTCAAGTTTTTAACAAAAGCTTCAATTTGTATTATAACAAATAAGAAATTTGTCTGTTTTCCTTGCATTGGCAAATTTAAATCATTCATTAACGAAACTGTGTCAGCTAGATTGGCAACTTTAGCAAGTTAAAAATTACTTATAATATTCGCTTAATGTTGACTTCTGATCATTTAAAAATACTTCAATTTCTACTCGAAGATCGACCAATCGTTTCAGAATTTTTTCTATTGAAAACCATCTTATACGAGAATATAACAATATTTCGCGACCCATTAAAAATTTAACGTGACCCAAAGTTGAAAACTCTGTTCTGTTCTGTTCTATACTAAAATTAAGCAAATCGATTGCGATAAACTACCAAAATACAGTACATTGCACAGGCGCAACCATCATTCCGATTTCGGCTCCACCAAACTGTCGAGTAATCTATTCGATATTGTGATTCCTATTCCATTTGCTTCATCTCTATTCGATTTTGAGTTAGGGAATAGGTATGAATGTTCCTAACATTCATTAATGATCACAAAATGATTACAGATAGTAAAAATATCTCTGAAATATGTTTAAAATGTGCGCATTTTGGCAGTACATGACTTTAAAAAAACTTCCAAGTAATTTTAGTAATGCCAATATTACTTTGACGCACTAATATGCAATCCTATACACAGATTATATCGATCCTATATATGACGTTTTCGAATTGCTTTCAAGGCCGTCTTATGCTGGAGAGCAAATGACAAGCCTGGTCAATACACTCGGGGGCGTATTCCAATTAGTCAAAGTCAGTCACGAGCAGGTCAGAAATGTACATACTATTAATACCCAAGAGAGCGAAGTACGCGACTACGAGAAATGTGGCAAGCGCATTAGGTGCTCGTTTAGTGACAACCGCGCTAACTACAAGTAAAGTAAAGATTAATTTAACGTTTGCAATTTAATGCGCAGTGCGAAAAGTATGATGCGTTGGATTTACTTTCTTTGGAATACATAATAAGAATTGTAAATTGCGCCAAACATCAAGTACTCTGATTCGAAAGGCACCCATGAAGTGGTGGGAATCCCAATTTCCTTACAAAATTCAGCAATAGTTAATAGAGGGCCTTAGTTGTTAAATTTTGAGCATTTTTGAAATGTAGAAATAATTTGGTACTTCCGCTACAGAATGCTTTGTCTAGGACACTATTATTTTGGGATTGCAACTTTTATCAATCCTTTATTGTATTGCCTTGAGAATACATACATAGAATTTCGAATAATTTATAAATAAAATCGTCGTTTAAACTAAAACCCAATTAAAATTAAAACTAAGCTATTTTCTAAAAATGAATGCTTTACTTAAATCGGCCTCGACACTGCCGCGTGGATTGCGTAGCTCGGTGATGTTGTGCCGGGCCCAAGCCCGGATAAAGGATGGGGGTTCATGGGTAAGGCCAGCACCCTGCCCATAAGAAAAATAAAAGAATGCTCGCAGAACTGGAAACCAAGCCTCGGAATCAGGACGAATCAAACGGACGACGACCAGCGCACGAATGCAGAATAAACGCGAATGGAAAAAGAAAAACCGAGAATAGCCTGCTGGAATGTGCGATCATTCAAAACAAAGATCAGGAAATAATAATCGAGATGGCCCAGGTCAATATAGACATATGTGTCCTTTCCGAAACCAAGAAAAATTGAAAGGATACCTAACAAGGGGTGTTATTTACTTCTAATTTGAAATGGGATACTCATATAGATCACATTGTAAATATGTCACTTAAAAATCTAGGGTTTTTAATGAGAAATACGTATGAATTTAACACCACAAAATCAATTCAAATACTTTATAATTCGATAGTAAGATCAAAATTAGAATTTGCTAGCAGGGTATGGAATCCAGGTACCACGCAAAATCAAAATAAAATTGAAACGGTTCAAAATAAATTTTTGAAGTACATTTATTATAAGCGCCATAAGCAATATCCACGATATGATGAGTATCATAATATTAGACGTGATTTCGAGATTCTCAAATTAAGTAAAAGACGTGAACTGTCGGCTGTGCTTTTCATCTATAAACTAATTAATAATAGAATCGATTGTCCTGTATTACTGCCAATGGTTAAACTTTATACTCCAGCTGTTAGATGCAGACCGCGTGATTTATTTTACTTGCCGTTTTGCAGAACTAACATTCGATCAAACTCTTCCATAGTAAAAATGCTGAATATAACTAATAGGGTGTTATTTAATACAGATATGAATATTTTTGATAGATCAGAAAATTCTTTCAAAAAGGCTTTATTAAATATGTATAAGCAAAGGTAAAGTTAGATGTGAAGGTGCTTGCAGTTCGTTCGTTTGTGTAAACTTTTCTTTTTTTTTTCATTTTATGTATGTATGCATGTAAGCAGGGTTGTAATTGGGCCTGCGCCCGTTTCTCCTGCGGATTAAATAAATAAACAATATCAAAACTGCATCCTTATACGTAGTGGCAAAGATAAAGACAAAGGAGCAGTATCTGGAGTAGGATTGCTGATTCACGAAAAATACAAACAGAACATCAATAACATAGAATACGTCAACGATATAATCTTGATATCCACATTCATATTCGAAAATAAACCTCTCAATATAATATTAGTATACGCTCCCGTCACTAGCAAACCACACCCAGAAGCCGAACAGTTTTATGACCAACTTCAATTACAGATAGATAAAACACCACACCCTGAGAGATTCGTAATAATGGGAGATCTGAACACAATCACTGGCAACGAAGTACCTAGTCGAAGGAGTAAAATAGAAATACCATGAAGAAACAAATAACGATCGTGGAGACATACTAATCGAGTTGTGTACACATAACGAACTTCAAATTAACATTACCCGCACAAACAACAAAGTCACATACACTGGTAATAGAAATATCAACTCCATGATAGACTACATCATTACAAACAGAGCGGTATTACATAACCAAATCCTAGATGTAAGAACCCTAACATCTGCAAATATACGATCAAACCATAACCTAGTCCTCTGCAAAATGAGAATTACTGCTATCATAGCAAAGAAGTAACCACCGTATAAGGTGCAGAAATATAATATAGAATATCTCGTACATGAGAGTACACGCAGTCTATACACAGACCGATTACAAACATCCAAATAGCCCAGGAAACCATTGGAATTCGCACAGTAGATTTAAACAACAAACCAAACTCTAAATCTTGGTTTACAGAGGAAGTAAAAACAATAGCAGAAAGGAAAAGGAAAGCATACCTTACAGTACCGACAGAGACAAACAGCAGAAAAACATGCACACTACATATAGGTGAGAATCCCAGCAAACAACAGAATCCGAGAAATTAAAAAGGAATCCTGGGAAAGGTTCAGCAGCGAAATAGAACATGGCATGTACCGAACACAAAAGCTAGTTTAGAAGATACTACGAGGCATGAAGAAAGCAGTAAACGAAAACATCCAAATAAAAACTGTAAGTAAGGAAGAATGGATCTCGTACTTTGAACACCTATATGCACAGACCGGAAACAACCCCGGAAACCAAGAATCTCGGGGAAACAACAGGCAAAGATAGGAAAATATCGAAAACGAATAAGCTAGAATAATAACAATACCGGGTGTAGACGACGTCGTCAATGAACTCATAAAATACAGAGGCGATGCCTTAGCGCAGGAACTAAGGAAGCTGTTTAATAGCACGATAAAGCAAAAGAAAGTACCACCAGAATGGCTAAATAGCATCACCATCCCTATATTCAAAAAAGGCTGCAAGAAAGATCCTTCAAACTACAGGGGAATAACGTTATTAAGCTCTGCAATGAAACTCTTTACCAGCATATTAGCAGAGGAAATCAGAGAAGACGTACCAATAAAGGAAGAACAACATGGCTTTGGAAAGAACAGATCAACTACAGACGCTATCTTCATACTCCATCAACTAGTGGAAAAGTCGCTAGAATATAATACGCTAGCATGTATATGCTTTATTGGCCTAACAAAAACGTTTGCCCGAGTACAGCTACCAGATGCCATAAATATATTAGAAGATAAAGCAGCGCCCCATGAATACACTCAAACTCACAAAAGAAATGTCGTCGCCAACGGGTATCCGCCAGGGAGACAGCTTCAGCCCGTTGCTCTTTAATTTCGTAATGTATAAAATCATAGACGCAGTAAAAGCAAAACATGACGGCTACAGACTAGGAAACCGCCAAATAAAAATATCCTGCTACGCGGATGACGCAGCTCTCATTGCCGAATCAGAAGGCAAACTCCAACGACTGTTTTACACACTTTTAAACTAGAAGGCTATAAATATAATATGCTGATATCCACGAACAGAACCAAATGCATCATCATAGCGAAGGAGCCACTGCGATGTAAAGTGACTGCAGATAACATCATAGAACAAGTTATGCCCTTTAACTACCTAACTACCTACAGAACCTACTGCATTGTAGGTAATTAACAGGCCATTGGCCTATACAAAGAAGAAGAAGAACTACCTAGGGACCCGAATCTCAAGCTATGAAAACCTAACAAACGACATAAATCGACAAGTCAACCAAGCAGCAGCCATATCTGGACATTTAAAAAACACAGTATGGAAGAATACCAACATAACAAAAGAATGCAAAACAAGAATATATAAAGCATGTGTACGACCGATTATGACATACGCAGGAGAGACAAGAGCGGACACAGCAACAACTAAAAGACTCCTAAGAACCACCGAGATGAAAACATTAAGAATCATAACAGGCGACACACTATTCGATAGAAAAAGAAACTCATATATAAGGGAGCAGTGCAAGATAGACGATGTAGTACGATGGCTCAGGAAGCGGCGAAGACAGTGGAATGAGCACATCAACAGAATTGAAGACAACAGGATGGCAAAAGTCGCAAGAAATGAAAAACACCAAGGCAAGAAATCTCCTGGAAGACCGCATAAACCGATTGCGAGACAGCTGGCAAACCACATCGCAAGAGCAAAACTAACCAAATCTAATTCCAGTAAGAATCAATTGATTCTTACCGCTTACATTTAGAAGAAGAGAATGCTTTGCTTAATTAAAATTATTTTTATTTTTTAGCCTTTGGAAAATATTATGTGGTCATTGTTAACGAATTCCCTAGGTACAGTAAGTATGTACTATTGCGGACAAAAAAATGGAAACACCAACATTAATCTAGTGTTCGTTTTTTATTGCTTTTAAACATTGTTGTTATGTTTTTCTTGGCATATTGACTTAAAATAATGTCACAAAGTCAGAGGCGTCTTTTTATAAAGGTCAAAATTTTCAAATTAGTTTCAATTTAATTAATTAAAAAGTTTTATTAAAATAGTGGAAACGTTTAAAATTAAATGCAAAATATATTGAACAGAACTATAAACTCAACTTAAGATATAAATTTAAATAAATAATTAATATTTTGTAGCAGCTCCATTTTTTTCATTTTTCATTTCATTTTTTATTCATTGATAGAACTAAATGCCTAACAATTTTCATCAAGATGTTGCCACGCTTCCTGTACCATCTCCCATAATTGTCCTCTATTTCTCTTCTAATCAGCCGAGAATGAATTCTTTTTAAAAGAAAGGCCCTTACATTTTCAATTGGATTCAAATCGGAACTTTTTGAAGTCCATTCCAATAAATTTACCCCGCTCGGTTGAATCCAGTCTTTAACAATTCTAGATGTGTGGACAGGGCAATTGTCCTGTTGAAAAATGAAATTGTTTTCTGAACATTTTTTAATAAGACTTGCTAACATAATGGTATTCACAATTGTTAAAATTTTAGGAGGGAACGACGGAAAAAGTAAACACGATGTTTCGCATCTGTCAGTTCGTAAGAGCCTGACTCCATTTTTATTATCGTTGGAACAAAAACATACATCATAGTTAGAGTTACTGCAAATGTCAGTAGATGGCACAGCATGTACTGACTGAATAATATTTTTAGATATCATTCTTTAACACTCCCACTTATCTAAATAATATTTTCTTCCAAACCTAATTCACTAATAAATTTTGAATGCTTTGGCAAGCAAAGTGCTTTAGTTAACACATCCGCCAGCATTTCATCTGTGGGCAAATACTTAAGATTGACCAATTTATTTGAAATAGCTTCCCGGATAAAATGGTAGCGCACGTCTATGTGCTTGGACCTTTTGTGACATACATGGTTCATAGCCAACTTTTGAGCACTTTGATTGTCGTTGTAAATAGTAATGCAGTTCAAAGTACCCAACAAATCTGATAATAGATTTCTAAAATGAATAGCTTCTTTTGAAGCTTCGGTGACAGCCATATACTCGGCTTCTGTACTGCTCAAAGCTACAGTAGCTTGTTTCTTACATTCCCATGAAACAGCCCCAGCTGCCAATTTAAAAACAAAGCCAGTATACGACCTCCTGTCACAAGTATTGCTTGCAAAATCAGAATCAACAAAACCCATTAGATCTGAATCACTATTTACATATTGCAAACACAAAGATTTCGTACCTTTTAGATATCTTAGAATTCTCTTAGCGCATTTCCAATGTGATTCTGTATAACAATTGTTAAACTGGCTAAGAAAATTCACAGCAAAACTAATGTCTGGTCTTGTTAATACCGATATATACATTAAACTACCTAACAACTGTTGATAAGGCAGATCCTTTCTACAAACATTTGTATCTGTCTCGTCAAAACACACATTTTTATCCATGGGTGTGCCTACAGGCTTACAATCACTCATGTTAAACCTTTTCAATACATGATTTATATACTGTTCTTGATCTAACTGAATTTTAATTTTACCTTTGTCTATTCTAACTCTCATACCCAAACATTGATTAAGTTCGCCCAAATCCTTTATTTTAAATCTTGCAGCTAACTGCTGCTTTAAGAAAACTGATTCCTGCTCAGAGTTAGAAAAGATGAAAAAATCGTCTACATATAAGGCAATTATAGTTATAAAACTGTTCTTCCGCTTAATAAAAATGCAAGGCTCATGATCACTCTTTTTATAATCTAAACTGACTAACACGTTTTCAACTTTTTTATACCAGACTCGGGAGGACTGTTTTAAACCATAGATTGCACTATTCAGTTTCAGAACTTTATTTCTGTTGCTACTCTCCGCAGCATCAAAACCCTTCGGTATTTCCATGAACAAAGTTTCCTCTAGTTTCCCATTTAAAAAAGCTGTGACAACGTCCAAATGATAAACATTTAATTTAAGTTGGACAGACAATGCCAAAAGCAATCTTAACGTTGAATGTTTAACGACCGGGGAAAAAGTTTCATCGAAATCTATGCCTGGCCTCTGGCTAAAACCCTTAGCAACTAATCTAGCCCTATAAGTTAAGCTACCATTACTACAACACTTTTTCTTAAAAACCCACTTGCACTTCACTGGTGACTGACCTGTTGGTAGGTCCACTAGGTCCCATGCATGATTTTCACTAAAACTTTTCATTTCTTCTGTCATGGCACTTATCCACTTATTTCGGTTTGGCCCTGCAAGAGCTTCTTCCACTGAACTTGGGTC
>JABXWE010045634.1:0-12507 GCA_014611495.1 Limonius californicus
ATATGCCTTACAGAATTTCTTAAATCTGCTACAAGGTTACTAAGTATTGGCGTTCGCGCAATGATTGTTCGCACAAGTGCGCTATATCCTGAAATTTTCGATTTTATGATGTTCCTAGCCACAGGGTCGTATTCTGTATTTTTAACTAATTTATACAGATTCGCGGTAAACGCTCGTGTGGTGTGATTTGCACATTCCAACTTAATAACATAACGCCCATAAGATACATTTTCCAGTATTCGTGTATATACACTAGAATCACCATCGCCTACAACATATTTATACCGCAAACCATAATCGCACTCGCTTCTATTGAAAGCTTCGACAATGATGCTTTGCTCCATTCCTGTTGACGGCCCTGTAAAGTTTTTGTAACACTGGTGTTCACCTTTGTTTGTTGCACACACATAACAAAATTTATTTTTTACACCAATGTATAAAAGTTTTTTTGTTTGTTGCCCAATTACACAAGCGACCCCGGACAATGATGAGTAACTATGCCCATATGACCTTTTAGCCCATCCACCATCAACTATTACAGTAATATAAGGTATTCCCTGCTCTATCTGTCCAGCCGCTATAGCCAGTGCTTTTTCTTCCATGGCGGATTGATGCATTTGTTGCGATAGTAATTCTTCCCATTTGGAACATAAATTTTCTTCCTTTAGTTTATATGTTTTCTTGGACATTATAGGGACGTCTATTACCGAAAACAATTCTTCTGCCTGCGAATAGCCACCTCCGACCGACGAAATACCCCAAACAAACGAATTATTTAAATCATTATTACAATTTTGTGTTTTCACAACCATTTTTTGTTCACAACCGTCACATTGGTACGTCAGATGGGATATTAAACCAACTCTACATTCTGTATGGAATAACATTTTTCCTTGTGTACAAGAGCAATCGTGAACACCAATCTTGCGCACTTGTTCGATCAAGTAATTAATATCTACAACACGGTTTCCACGTAAAGATGGTAAAATTGGTGGTGCACAATTTTCTACTTCTGTACATAATTCTGGAAGGTCTACCTCTGGTAAGCTATAAAAAAATTATTATATTAATATTTAGTTATGAACCCTTTAGTCCGGTGGAGTCAAACTCATATGAACACGGACCACCATATTCAGTATAATTATTAGAGAGTCTGCGGTCTGTAGACAAAAAAAAAATTATTTTCTACTACTGTTAAAAAAGTAAAAGGCGTGGAAAAGTTTGTAAATTAACTCTGAAATTTATTTATTTATATTTATTCTTTTTCTAATTGCTGCCAGTCGTAGAAAAAATATTATATGAAACTCAAGCATAAAGTTTCTTTTTTTCACTCATGGATTGCCGCGTTCGCCTACGACTCGCGCGTCAAACTTCCCATTCGTGAAAAAATTACTACTGTATGCACTTATTTGGATGTTACTTTATGCGTAATTTAATTCAGTAAATGTGAAAACCAGATTTCGGCAATGAAGTTTTAATTTAATGCTTTAACAATAACATTTTCACGTGGTTGGATCTTTATCGGAAGCGACGAATATACCAGTGACCATAAAACGGTGTTCCTTACAAGATACTACTATAATTTAATGTAATAAAAATGTATACTCTATTTGTATTATTTTAATAAAATCAACTTCAAGCTTCGGGGCGAGGGCCGTATTTTAAAGTCTCGCGGTCAATGGGCCGATTATTTTGACACCACTGCTTTAGTTAGTATATTACCATTAGGTAATTAAATCCATTCGTAAGTTAGTTTTGTGTAATAATCCTAATAGTATACCTAGTAATAATTAATAATAATGTACTTACTTGTCATAGAATTGTAAATGAGCATCTTCTGGGACAAAACCCTCCGCATTTTCAATTGACTGCAAAATTTTACATCTTTTAACATAGTTGTTTCTGGCTTTCGCTGCTTTAGTACGCTTTTTGGCAATACCACTACTGCGCGGCATATTGTTTTTGTAATTAAAACACAACCACACACGCAAAAAGCGAGTTTAAAAATTATAAATTGTATTCTAAACCGAACAGATCCGGGACAACGGTAGAAACGAAATGACAAAGATTTTCTCTTAACATTATAATATCATAAAGTTTGAGAAACTTATGACTTAGAACGTCATTAAAGAGTATTTAGTTAATTACATATAAATTTTCAAGCAGACAAATGCCTTCAAAATATTCTATTTGTCTTGGGATTAGTATTATTGAACAAGATTGTCTTTTCATCTTATACCCCTACAGAATTATTACTTAACGAGCATGTACGACTTAGCTTGCTACTTTCTAAAATATTAGTTAATTACTAACTTTTCCATGTTATTTAGTTAAGTGTAGGTGCCAGTTTTGATAATAATTTGTTGTACATATAAAACATGTACTTATTGGGACTATAGTGTGTTGATCTATGAAACCAAAACAAATGCAAATATTGTCTCAAGTAAATACCTACCTGCAGTTAAAAACACTTAAATGCGTAATCCTTAAATCCCTAAACATTCACCAATGATTTATTGCTTTATGTAATGTTAGTTGCCTATACACTTCATGTTCAAAATGCAATCTACTGACGCGCCATCTATTTTAAA
Source organism: Limonius californicus (assembly GCA_014611495.1). NCBI lineage: Eukaryota > Metazoa > Arthropoda > Insecta > Coleoptera > Elateridae > Limonius > Limonius californicus. The sequence goes on from JABXWE010045634.1 coordinate 2,592, forward strand.
AAGCGCCGAAGTTATGATGTATACCCTACCCTTCATGAAGACAAACATTTTTTGTTAATAAATGTATGGCCAAAGGTGTTCCCTTTCGGGATAGAGTTTTTCAAAGATTCTTTAAGAAGCGCCTAAATGTAGGCAACTCAATTTACTACCTACTATTTTTTTTGTGCGAGTTGGACAGCAGAGCGCGGGATTAACATTACACGCAAAAGAAATGGACGACCCGAGAAAGACTTCTACCTGGAACTAAGAATGTCCTGTGTGAAAGCTTGGTTGATCCACAAAAAGTATTGCTACCTCCTCCTCATATCAAGTTGGGGATCATGAAGCAGTTTGTAAAGGCTTTAAACAAGGATGGAAAATTTTTCAAATACCTTAGCTCAAATTTCCTCCACTCTCCGAAGCGAAGTTGAAAGAAGGTATTTTCGTTGGACCTCAAATTAGAGCTTTAAAATCTGATGAAAAGTTTGAACCAACGATCATAGATGTTGAATGTCAAGCACGGTGTGCATTCAAAGATGTTGTACAACATTTTCTTGGAAACAACAAGCACCCAGACTATATAAACATTGTCCAAAATATGAATAAGTTCCATAAATTGGGTTGCAATATGAGCATTAAACTCCATTTCCTTCATACTCACCTAGACTACTTCCCTGAAAATTTCGGAGATGTTAGTGAAGAACCAGGAGAACGATTTCACCAGGATATAAAGGAAATGGAAAGGCGATACTAAGGGAGATGGAATGTTAACATCATGGCTGATTTCTGCTGGTCATTGAAGCGAGATAACCCAGATGTGAAATACAAGAAAAAAATCTTGAGACGGAGTTTTCAAAATGAACGAGCGATTAATTTGATAAATTTTCATTTAAAAAAATCAAAAATGTTATTTATTATTATTATTATGTATATATTATTTTATTCTACCAAAATAAAAAAATGTAATATTTTCATGAACAAGCACATTTTCCTATTTTGCGAGAAAACCTTACGTGATAGCCGAAAACTAAGCACACCATTGAATTCAGAATGGTCGATTTATATAAGAATAGGTATCAGAAATAAAGCAACGTTCCTAAACTTGAAATTTGTAGACCTGCGTAATCGGTTTTGCTTTTTGCTGTACATTTTGAAATATTCCGAATGAAAACAACATTTTTAATAGTTCTAATGTAATGGTAACATAAAGTGGATCAAAGCATTATTCATCAATTTGATACTAACTGTAAAGGTATTTCATTAATAACTCTTTTATTATCAACTTTAGATTTAGAATGAGATTGCTTTTAGCACAAGCGTAAAAAGATACACCTCTTGGCTAATTTAAACAAATTTTTAGATCTAATAATAACAAAATCAGCAACAGTGCAGAGGTAATTTGATACACCCTTCACATACACAACGTTTACACTAAGACGTGGACCAACATGTCAAAAACAATGTAAAACCAATAAAGTGTACGAAATTTTGGTTAACAATTTTTGGTCAATCTATATCCATTATTAATCAATCGACATATTTCCAATATTTTACCAATACAGGTGGGAAATAACTTAATTACATGATATTTTTATGGTGGCCCTATATTGGCGGGCAATACATATCCAACTTAACAGAATGTTAACATTAACAATATGGGCCAATATTTGCAAAACAATATTGGTCCAATAACGATGTGCTACTTGGGTATTTCCTAAAATACTGTAGTATATATAAAAAAAAAGCGGAAAAAGGGAGCTTGAGCAATGTCATTTCGGTTGCATTTTAACTTTAACGCTGTCGAACCCATACGCGAATAACTTTCTATCACACTTACATCTAATTGAAAGTGTCCTTAATAAAAGTAAAAAATAACACAATACTCTTTAATTAAGTAAAAGCCAGATTAGCGGTGAGGTTTACATTGCGGAGGAATTTGTAATGTTATCTTTGTCGTGGCTTCTGTGTGCTCTTGGATTTGAGGTTTTTCAGTCCGTGTAATGAATATACGAGCGGAGAAAAATTAAACGCCGGAACGCCGCTACGTTGCACGTGCATCGACTGCGCGCTCCAAAAAAACCGTCTGAACCGGAGAAAAGGTTTACCCGGTTTATTAATATTAAAGAAGCTTCGAAAGGGCCCATAGGTGTTCATTTCATGCAAATACGCACTTTTAGTCGAGTGAGACTGAAGTGTTGTTGATCCGTGCAGGTACGAGAGTTAATTAGATGAAGCCTGCTGCGCCATGTTAATATTAACCCTTGGGGAAATTGCGAGCGGACATTTTGTGGAAAGAAAAATATTCCCAATTTCCACTCATCACGGTAACTTGAATTAATTTTGTGCATATCAAAGCGGCAAAGAGGAGCAATCCCACAAGCTTCCGTCTACATCATTTGCAGAGTCTCCGATCTTGAACCTCCTTTATTGCTCCGTATAACTCTTGTGTCGTTCGCTTTCTTATTACCTTCACGCCTAATGAGAATTTGTATATGGGCTCATCTTACTTTTATCTCGTAAATATTTTTCCCGGAATCCGTTTTCGTTTTTCATTTTGCATATAAATGCAGTTGAAGTACTCGCTGCCATAACATTTTCTTTTTATAGCACAGACAAATTTAGGCGAAGAAAAAGCGAAATGTATGCACATGTTAAACATTTCAGCTGTTCTCAATTGCCGAAATATCTAATTATTCCATGAAAGCCAATTCAAACTACAGAAAGTTTTCAAAAAAACCCATAAAAATTAACTGCGGTCATTTATTTTTTGCGTTTGCTTCATCATATTTTAGATTGAGTTCCGAAACAAGCTGTAAAAACGAAAGAACTAGTTTTATGACGGAAATTAGGAAAACTGTAGCTGGGAAATTGATTTTTTATACACGCTTACAGGAAAATAACATTCGATGTTAACACTTTTATGTACGTGATCGAGCATTTTTTTTTAAGTAATAAACTTTTTACGTAGATGATAGCATTAAGAGTTTCAATAAAATATAAACTTAGGAGTAGATTTCCAGGAACTGAAACTTAATCTGTAACTAAGGCAAGCTTGAAAAAAAAAATTACTAAAGAAAATTATCTGATTTGTGGCACCAGTCTTAAAGAGTGTCAGATAATAGGATAAAATTAATGTTTAAAGTAAAAATGGAACACGTAAAATACAAAAGAATATTCCAAGTCAACCCGTGGGATACGCTACACTCTTTGGTTCGTAGTTTATTTAAAAAATACGCCCTATGGAAATATAGTTTTCGATCGTTTTTCTAGCTTTTTAAGTGCTTTAATTCCCTTTATATTTTTTATGGTAATAATATCATGTTCTGTATATTGATATGTACAAGGTCTGTTCAAAATATATCCAGAATGGCTTTATTTAAAAAGAAATTACAAGTTGACGATGCACTAAACATAATACAACAACGGATTATAACACAAGGACTAAGAGAAGCATACCCGATTTAGCAAGAATCTGCCTGGACACGACATATTCCCTATGGAATGGGGATATCTACGAACAGAAATCCGGTGCAACTATGGGATTTCCTCTGTCCCCAGTCATCTCCAATATATTCATGGAAACATTCGAAAAAGAAGCCATCCAAACTAGCGACAAAAAACCAAAATGCTGGTTTAGATACGTCGACGTCCGACGATACCTTCGTCGTATGGCCACATGGAAAAACAGCGTTGGGAGAATTCTTGAACCACCTTAACAATCAACATGAACGAATTTAGTTCAACATGGAGACTGAGGAAAACGGAAAACTGCCATTCTTGAACGTCCTAGTAAAACGTGGGGATAACAACAAGATAGCCAGACCGCTACCTCCACGCTAAATCACACCATTATTCTCAAAAGAAGCTATCGTTAATCAAAACCTTGATGCACAGAGCAAACAAGATCCCTGACGAAATAAGTAAACCAGAAGAACGAAAGCATGTCGAGCTAGCTCTTATGAAAAATGGTTACACTAGAAAGGAACTACGACATGTCTGCCACACGAAACGCAAAGAGGAAAAGGAACAACAACAAATTGTTATCTATGCCCGTTTGCCTTTTATCGTAGGAGTAACCGACAGATTAAAGAAAACATCGGTGTGAGGTACAACACAGTAAAGAAGATCCAATAAGTATTACCTCCAAACAAAGACCGTCTATCCAAAGAGGAGTATATCAACTGCAATGATCATGTGGGAAAGCATACATCGAGCAAACAGGACGAAGCATCCAATTCAGAATAAAAGAGCACCAGAGAGACGCCAGGCTTAGAAACATAGAGAGATCAGCAATTGCCGAACATTTGCATCAAGACGGCGAATACAAAATCAATTTTGAAGAAGTGAAGATACTCTCGCGAACGGAAAACTATTTTCTCATAGTAATTGGAGAATCTCTCGAAATAATGAAAAACGACAAAAACTTCAATAGAGAAGATCGCTACCGCTTAAGCAACACATGAAAACTAACCCTTCATGAAAGAAAAGCCATCCGTAACAAACGTCCTGGCACCCCTAATGCACAGGACTCGCAACAGAGCATAACACGCCAACAAAACCAACCACACGGATTCACTCGACCGAGCAAACGTCACGGTTCGGCAACAGCAACCAAGCGTTAGCCTAAGGTTACATTGAATGCGTATGCGTGCGATTTTTTAATCGTACGCGCACTTACGACTTTTTGTCGTTCAACTTCTGGTTACATTGTTTCCGTTCATCGTCGGACGACGCGACGGCCGCAATTGTAGATAGACCGTGGACAGTGCAATTGTGATGAACCAAAAAATATTAAATTTATTTTTTGTCGAAAATAGTGTCTTAAAATACATGATTCTAGACCAAAAAACACAATATTGGGTGAATGACATATACAAGAGTAGAGATAAAGATGGTGAATATGTTACACTCTTTAAAGAATGAAAACAACAGCAGAAAAAGTTTTTTGAGTATTATAGAATGTTACCATCAACATTTGAATATATACTTAATGGAATTCATGATAAACTGGAGAAATACTCCACTTTTGACTTTCTCCCATTGTTTTCTAACTAGATTTCTGTTGTGATACTCTTTACATTTTTGATCCCACAAGGGTCTTTTTGATTCAATACACAAAATAAGTTTTTCAAGATCCATTTTCATTAAAATATTTAATAATTTGCTTTAAATATCTCTTTACTTTTGTTTATCAGTACCAAAAATCGCACGTTTAACGCACGTAAAAACAAACCAGTTTGTTTCGTGTTTATACACGTACGATCACGTACGCGCGCGTCAGTCTCAATCGCGTACAATGTAACCATACATATTCAAATGAATAGGTTTGTTTTGGTTGCCGTGGTCGTACGTGCGCGTACGATTAAAAAATCGCACGCATACGCATTCAATGTAACCAAGGCCTTAGCCGCGTACAGGTACAGACCAAGTTCGCAAATAGTTCCGGAACAGTTCGCTAACAGTTCTCGACCCGCTGCAGAAGTCGGTGTGTACTAGAGATCGCGAGCAGTTCCTGTCGGTTGGGGGTTCGGCCAAAGTTCGCTACCTGAGCGGTAACTACAAAGAAACTGTTAGTGAACACGTGTTAAACGGCAGTTCTAGTGTGGACGTTTATCGGTGATGATCGATCCTTTATTTAGTGAACAGAAGGAATGTAATTCTGGTTTATCTTTATTTTAAAAAGCGTGTTGTTTAGTGATGAATCTACATTAACAGTCATGCTGAAAACACATATGTTAGAAAATTGATTGGAGAAGAATTTTCACGAAAGTGTGTTCTGCCAGCAATTAAACATTCAGCCTCTGTCATGATATGGGGCTGCATGTCAGCTGAAGATGTTGGTAAACTGCATGTTGTATTTGGCAGATGAACGCAATCAAATACATTAAATTTCACCAGGTGAAGGTGCTGCCTAGTAAAAAAGGGTTATTTCCTGGCAAAACCTTTATCTTTCAAGATGATAATGCTCCTTGCCACAGAGCAAAGGTTGTTCACTCTTGGATGTCGACCAATAAAGTTAAAACAAGAGCCTCTGGACCTAAATCCTATAGAATACTTATGCAGAGAATTTCTAACATTATTTCGAGAACAAAACCCACAAAGAAAGTGTACATAACTAATCAAATCCCGAATTGACGTCTGGTATCGCTGCATTACGAAAGAAGAATTACAAGAACTGGTGAATTCTATGCCAAAAAAGTGTGAATTAGTTATTAAAATATTAAATTAAATATTAAAATATTTAAGGATGGCTTATTAAGTACTGAAATAGTTTAAAATTAATTAGTGTATATTGGTAATAAACGTTTAGGTGTAGGCTACATTATTATGTATATATTAATGCACAATTGGTCAGTTTTTGAATAAATTGTACAAGATGGTCCATGGTAGCGGGAGAATTTGAGAACTTTATTATTCTAAAAGCAACTGTACTTAACTAAAACAAAGTATACCAGTGAAAAGTCAAATACTGGTCATTTTTATTTCTTAAAAATTATGCCGGGCAAATGGCCTCCTCTTCTTTCTATAACTTCCTGAAGTCGGACGTTGAAATTCTACATAACACGCCGCAACATATCTAACACAATGTTGGCAATTTCTTGAATAATTTTTCTTTTCAGCACCGGAATATCTCCTGGTTTATCAATAAAAACCTTACTTTTGAGATAGCCCCACAAAAAGTAATCGCACGCCGTTAGATCTGGCGATCTTGGAGGCCACTCAATGTCCCCGTGTTTAGAAATAACGCGATCTGGAAACAATCTTCGCACAGCAGTCATTGATACCCTTGCGGTATGTGCAGTAGCACCGTAATTGCTGGAACCATGTATTCTGGTTGTTCTGTGGAAGCAGGTTCAGTTGCTGTGTCAGACACTGGTTTATCATGTCAGCATAGCGTGCAGAATTGACTGTTACAGCATTTTAATTATGATCCTCAAAAAAGTAGGGACCAATAATTCCCATAGAGGATATTGCACACCATACCATTACCTTCGGACTGTGTAATGGTTGTTGTTAAAGTTCCTTTGGATTTTCCAAAGAGCAATAACGGCTGTTTTGCTTATTGGTATAGCCTGATAAATGGAAAAGCGCTTCATCAGACATCTATAAATTATGAACATCAATTTCTTGTTGTAACGTCCTTTCAGCAAAATGCAAGCGACGAGGCAGATGTGTTGGCTTCAGTGCTTGAACAATCTGGATCTTGTAAGGATGGAAATGGAGATCCTTATGTAAAATTCGGAGGAAAGTCGCCCTAGCTAAACCAATTGCCTGATTTTATTTTCGACTGGAACGTTTCGGACTGCGCTGTATAGCTGTTTTAACTCGATCAATGTTATCCAAAGTTCTGACACTTCTGTTTGGTTCCGTGCGTTTGACAATGTTCGCTGATCCGCTTTCTTCAAATTTAGGAAACCCACTCTTTTATGGCGTGACCAGATGGAACTCTCCCGTGACGAGGAATATTGAAATTAATCCGAAATTCCCGCTGCGATGATGAAATGAAAAATATCTGAAGAAAATGTGTTTATACTGCAATTTGTCTTATTTGTGCAACTGATGCAGAACTTTTTCACACCACTGTATTTTGATACGTTAATTTCCAACATATGAGAAGGTGGAGTACGGAGAATCCCCATATTTTCGCTGAAACCACAAAAAGTTGGAGTTTAGGTAGGCTTTAGTAGGAGAAGATTAATAGGACCATATTTTCTTTTGGTATATTGACAGAAATTCTTCTCCCATTCATAAACCAGTTGCACAATGACTACTTTAGGTATGGATATTTCCAACAGGGCAGTGCAACGGCCCATGGAGCGCAAGGTACTTTAAACCTCCTTAGTGACTTTTTCAAAGATCGAGGAATTAGCACAAATATTCTTAACATATGGCCTCCAAGATCGTGCTATGTAACATCCCTAGATTTTTTCGTATATATCCCCACCTGAAAATTTCGATTTTCCAAATTCCAATTATCGATTTTAATGCACTTACCCCTAAGAATTATAGAAAAATATGAGGAAATAAACAACTCTCCACTAGCGTTACAAAATATTAACAATGGTGTATAAGAAGAGCCTGAAGTTGTTTTCAGGAAAATGGAGGCCATTTCCAACATACTTTATAAGCCTCAAATACTCTTTAAAAAACGTATATAAATGTCTTTATTTGTATACTTTCTAAAATGCGTTTTATAGCGACGAGATACGCTTTGAGGTTAAGTTCACTTTGCTTGTGTCTACATTCAAAGAAATAAACACAAGGTACGGTCGGTACGTATCATGACAGCTACGACATGCCTCGTAGCATTCACAGCCGACCCTAATTTCTAAACGTTTTGATCGCTTGTTATAATGGATGTGTAGGTTAATGCCATAATGTTAAAAGTGCGCTGAAGCGCTTGTCAAACCTGGTAATTGCGTACTTAGACATTAAATTTATGACATGTGTTGAAGGTCTTTATAATGTCTCCCGTTATCGTTTTCATTGTATGACTTTATTTATTTTAAAATTAATGTATTTTACCTCTCCTATTAAACCTGAAGTTTGTATGTGAAGCAGTTCATTTATTGATTTCACATTACGGGAATTTAAAAGTGTTTTAAATCAGGTAAAATTGATTTAGTAGTTTAAGTTTCCGTAAATGAAAAATTTCTGTTTTGTTTGTTTATATTGTGAGTTTTCCATTTATATTACATGTTTATTTCTAGTTAATTATTTTTAGAAATGTTTAAAAATTTATAAGATTTCTTCATCTTAAATATATTTACTTCTATATTTTTGTGGAATTAGCAATAAGTTACTACTACGTTAAAGTAATATTGTGTTTAACTTTAATGGTACAAGAATACTTTGTAGAGACTGTAACGGTATTTTCGCCTAGGTTGTCCGCAACCCATTTCACACTAGTCTTCGGAGTGTTTACTTGGAGCATTGGACTTAATACGCATGATTTATGTTAGTTAAACAGGATTTTCGGTGATTGATTATCTGCGTCTGACAGCAAACGAACGTGTCGTTGAATTTGGTTTCCCCTTAACGTGTTTCACTTGGAGTTTATCTCAATTTTCTGGGAAAATCATAATTTATAACGTGATCATTAGTTGATTGTAAGATTACGTTATCGACAGTTATTGTCACTATAATCAACGTTTCGTTCCTTTCTTGATTTTTGTCATGTCAATCGTAGTTCCGATTGACAACTTGCGGACAGCGAAATTCGTCCGAAGAATTGGTGCCTTCTATGGAAAAATCTGCTGTTTGCGAGAAACTAGAATTCGAAGTCATTCCAGCCGTCGCAGCGAGAACACGTGCCGGACTCGAAGCTGTTTTAGGAATTTCCAGACCAGATTAACAAGGGAAGTGCAAATTTATTTTTAATTCTGATAATGTCGGAGTCATTGTAAATAATCTTGTGTTTTGTATGAACTTATTTATGTTTTGGGATAGATAAGAACTACGTTGTAATTGTACAGAGTGTTACAACTACTTTACAGTCATAATTCTTTAGATTGTTAATTTGTACAGGTATTAGCGTACATAATCAGGGAATTTCACTGTATATACAGCGTGAGTCAACAGGAGCGGAAATATTGCGTTTTGTTCGGGTTTCACAGCGAATTTTTGGATTCTCTTATCTATGCTGTACTCCTCGAAAGGCCTTTCGCGAATAGAGTGTAGGACGCGGTTTAAGGGTGTTGGTTTGGGTAGTGAAACGCAATATTTTTACTGTAGCTCAGTCAGGTGTTTTTGGGCTGTATTGAGTGATTGTACTGTTAGTTGTGTACCGATACAGGTTACTATTATAATTTTATATATTATTGTTGCAAGCTGGGGTTTATATATACATATTAAACATTTATTTTTGCTGATATTAAATATTGTTGCTGCAATTGTGTTTGTTATTTATTGTTACCTATCATCGTTTCTATAGTAA
>JABXWE010045637.1:0-23182 GCA_014611495.1 Limonius californicus
TCTAGCATTTAGAGATAACATAAAAAATTATATGACGTATATTTAATAGCCTCCAGGATTTATCAGTTCAAAATGACTAATTTTTTACAAGCATTAGTAATGTTACACAAGAAATCCATGGACTGGTAAGTGAATGGTTTTACCATTAGATTAATAACAATTGTTTTTAATGTATCTCCGTAACTGTAGAATTAAATCAGTTTAGTGATAATGGACCAATCACCTACCTATTATATTTTTTTTGTTTTTCATTTAATTTATGCATTTTTTATATAATGTCTAATAAAGTTACTGAAATTTATTATTATACTAAACACACAAATATCTTACTGTTATTAGCCGTTAAGTTCTCTTGTAGTTTGTCTCGTTGATCTTCCAAAACTTCACCCAAATAAGAAGCCACTTTGCGAGTTACTTGTTCAACAAACCCATCCAGCTTTCCCAAATCATCAGACAATCCTACTAATTGATCGAGAGTACCAACCTGTACAGAAATATACAATAATCAATATACTGTAATTTAATTATAAGTATAATATTGCTACAATCAAATAAAAACGATGCCTACCTTTAAATCGGGAATGTGAAACTTGTAATTCACGGAGAGGGAGTTTTGCTTGTTAGTGAGGTTGTTCATAGTTTCCCATGTTTGCTGACAGGTTTTGTCACCGGGAGCGGATATTAGCCAGTACTCGGTCATTGTAATATACTGAAATCAACAAATAATGCATACTGTAAATAATAAGTTGTCTTGAATCATATACAGGGTGTCAGTTTGAAAACGGACAATCTCTTATATTCCTGGAAGTAAACTAGGTATTGAAAAATTTTAGAAACAGTTTCGGCATCATGGACTTGGAATAATTATGACTCATAAGACTCAAAAAAAATTCACATGATAACACTCATATTCTGATACCTCATTGAAAAGCTCTCACAATATGCTATTCTACAGTAGCAAACATTTTTTTAACCGATTCGTTTCAGAAAAATAGAATGGTACCCAAGATCTCCAAATTTGACATCTTTAAAATTTTTTTATGAAGTTGCTTAAAATATGTTGTCTACAAAATTCAGCATATGTCCATTGCACAACTGCAACAAGGAATAGTTCAGGAGTGCCGAGCTATTCCGTGACAAACCTTCCAAACTGTTCGGAGAAAATTTGAGAGTAGACTTTACTATTGCTTAGAGAATAATGGAACTCATGTTGAACATTTAATCTAATATTTTTAAATTTGAATTACAATAATTGGTTCTGAACTTTCACAGTTGTATTTGTTAGTTTTCCGAAACGAATCCAGTAAAAAAATGTTTGCTACTACTGAAGAGCTGTTCAGTGAGGTATAAGAAGGTGGACGTTACCATTTCAAAAATTTTTTTGGGGTAGCTAGAGTCTAAGGGGTTAAATGGGGAAGGTTACCTTAGGAGTCATGATGATTCCCTATACACGTTGTAGAAAAGTTTATTAGAAATTTTCAATACCTTTCAGAAAACAGATACAAATTAATATGTAATACTAAACTATTATTTCAGGCGTTCTATTTCCTCTTCTTTATGAAATCTTAACACAAATAACTTCAGTTGCTCTGTATAGGCAGTTTAGTATGTATTGTAAACAATCTTTCTCTGAGTACTTTGTCTCTTATGAGACGTAGCAACCTTATCTTCTACGCCTGTATTGTATGGTTAAAAGTACCAGACATGAGGACCTATAACTTAACGCGGGACCCGAACCATGGGGAGTGAAATACTTCTATCCAAGAGAAGATTTACTAGGCAGAATACCACGCTGGTTGTTAAAAATCCGATGTTTCAGAACAGGGAATTGAACCCCAGATCTTCAGCATAGAAGTCTAATGCGGAGACCTCTAACCCTCGGCCGCCTCAACTGTACACAATGGCTACTCATTATTAAATATCATCCTTTTAATAATTGATTTAACTATGTTTTAAAAAGACGGTTATCCTTTGCAATTTCTAGAATTGTAACTAATTACAAGTGTTGTATTAGCAATACCAAGTATAGTATTCATAGAAATAACACATTTCTATGATGGTATTTATAACATAACCTATAACTACCTCGTAATTTAACAATTTGTTGCGTTTGTTTTCTAAATTCAGTTGTTTTATAGCGACTCAATTAACTATTGGTCTACAAGAAATACTTATAGTCACCCCCTTCCCCAGTTTACATAAATACCAACTATAATGAATATTAATGTAAGAAATTCTCGAATAATGACTTAGAACCAAACTGTGCAGTTTGTCTTTTATGCAATTATGCATACAAAAGAAACAACAAATGAAAGTAACCTACTAAAGAGCAATGATGACATAAGTTGAATTTTTTTAATTTAGTGAAATGACTATTGACTTATTTAACTCTATATATACCATTTTAATGTTATGATGTTCATAATTTTATTTATAAATTTAAGATACAGTCAATGACCCCATAAATTCAACATAAATCGGTATTATTTTGAAGAATAAGTGGTAAGCTCATGACACATTTACCACATGGCAAATTATGATAAATATTAGGTGACTTTTATATAATTTACGTTGTTTTAGAAGTTAGAAGTTTGGAAGCTTCAAAATGGAATACCACGATCGATCTAATATTCATATGCAGTAATTTACATCAATTCTTTATAAATGTCTTCCAATCTTTCCTAGTCTGTTATCGGATTGATTACCACTCTACTTCTCATGTTGTTATTTCTATGTAGTCACTTACTCTTGCTTTATTTTTATATCGTAGTGCCTCCGTTCTCGAATCATGTCCTAAAGCTGTAAGTTACTCACGACAGATTTCCTCTTTTGTTCAGTATGCAGTATGATATTAATTGCTAACATCAATGGTCTGTACTTAAATTTTCGACATAACTATACAGTTCTACAATACTTATTCAATGCATTAGTTTCACCATGTAAAAACCATACTGTGCTTGTTTGTAACACTTTGAAGTTAGCCATGGTTACTGCGAACAAATTCACCATGACCACGTATTAGGACAGGTGTGAATGCTGATGTATTTATTACATTTACTGTAAACCTTAATAAATTGCGAGACAACAAATATTCTAACAAGTGCAAAAGGAAATGCCTGTCTTTTACAACAGGCTGTACACAACTGTACAATGTTTATCAAAAATTCTTTAATTGGTACGATATCATGTTCTACAATTTATAGTATTGTCCAACTAAACATCACAGGGTAGTGTGTTATAAAAGATTCTGTATAGGAAAATAGTGCAGGAAAGAATAGCAATACCTACATAAAAGTAGGTGTTCCTATGGTATCGGGTAAAGTGGTACAGATTCCACGTATGTATTTTAGTCCATTGGCATGGTCTATATTATCAAGCTTTATATACAGTAGAGTAGTATTAAATTATTCTGCAAGACTTACCAGAGTTTAAGCAGCGACATACAAATTGTAACAGAAAGACAGCCTGCAGGAAGCAACAATAACTAATATGTACATAATAAATGTATTAAACGGCAAACGAAGGGGATAATTAATAAGTCTATTATTAGAGTTTAACCCCCAGCCCTAATTAGAAAGAGTGTAAATACAGTCAAGGTAAAGGGTTCCCAATTTACGAAAGAATTAAAACCGTTTTCAATGTTTTAAATGCAGAAAAAAACGTCTATTCATATATACAAATATTGCAATGGGAATTGTTAAAACTTACCAATATGTTCTCTATTTAAATTGTAATAAAAAATCACAATATTAACAGCAACCCTCACAACCACTCCCCAGAAGACAGCTGATCGTTATTTCACGTGATGACAGTAGCGGCTACTGTCATCTACCGATGGATTATGCAGTACGTTGACATACTCTAGAAAACTTATTTCTCTACAGGAATCTGTTTGATATATAGGCATTTTATCCTACTACTTGAAATACAAACTTACAACCAATATTTCATTTATATTAAAAAAAACTATTAACATTACTAATTATGACTATTTAACTTTTCACATTTAAATTTTCTGTCACTGTCCGGTAAATCTGATGGCGCTGTGAAAAGTGGCGCCATTTAAATAAATTTAAAAATAATTTAAAAAAGAATCTTGTAGTCCCCATAATTATACTTCATTCACGTATTATATGAATGCTCTATTGTGGCGATATTTAAAAGAAAAATTGTTTTGGAATGTTTTGAATTCACAGTTACATCATAAATGTATTCTATTTTTAAAATACTTCTTGTAAAAGAAAATATACTTTATAAATATATGAATAAAACAAAACCATTCAATAATAAATATATCGCATATCTATCTAGTGATCATACTAAGGTTCATCCTAAATTTCAAAAATACATTCCATTAAATATACAACTATGCAACATAATGTTTAAATGATGTAAATGTTCAGAAACGGTTACTTCAACCATTGAATATAAAATATTCAATGCTTCAACCAATTAATAAATCAGTCAAATTCAAATTTAACTTAAAATTATTTTTGAAAAATTGGCAGGCAGACAATTATCATTAGTTAGTTAGTTCATTTTCCACAACAAACGGTATTTTCAGCTGAAACCACTACTTGCTTCTATATAACAGTAGTGTAAGTACACAAAATTTCATAGTTAGTATTAGATAAAAGAACCACATACCGAATTTCCTCAAACTATCAACTTTTGGGTGGAAATTGTCAATGGCAACATTTTTCTGTAAAGGCACATAAATGCAAAAATTGTTTGTAATTCTTATGAAGCGACTTCAATCCTGCCCATATAGATTCTTTTTCGAATGATCCTCTTGCCATTAATGAGTGTGAATACTGCTGCCAATTAAAAATAAATATATAAGATTTATCTAAAAACTACGTTCCTATTTTTAGCAAAGTAATTAATACAATTGACAATACAACTACTTTTCTATATTCAAAAAATAAACTATTGTGTATAATAAACCAAATAGCTATGTTGGAAACAGAACATCAAAAACCTATTTACCGATATCTATAAAAATTAAGATTGCCTCTCAGATTGATAACTGTTATAATAGTATAATTCTTTTTCATATGCTTCTTCAACCATTCTTCTGTGAACACTGATCACGCCTAAATCAGATATTTAATTTTTGCCCATAATAAGGTTACCCATATTTTGATTCGTCGCAGTATACTCTATCGTAGATGGAAATATTTGAATATCTCTGTTCGGACATGTTTGACAAACATTTAAAGAAAACACTGCATCTGATGTTTTCTCTTTTACTTTTCTTTTTTCTTGTCACACAATTTCCCAGGGGCCAATAGGGCGAATGTTACCCCACATTTTGCCTTATTGGCTGCTCCCAAAAATGAATGTAAATAATTACTCACATGCAATGAATAATGGGATGATTCTTCCTATTGATACTATAGATAGAGTATAGAATGTCATTAGGAAGATCAGGATCCTCATGAAGAAGACCAGTATACAGGTTTTAATTATAAAATACCAAAGGGTATTTGTTACAAATAATATCATAGAATGCAAGACTTCCAAGATATTTACAAAAAATGAATGAAGAATATATAATCAAGATACTTAAGAGCCAACAACTAGGTATTATGGAAGCACAATATGTTCAGATTAGTTGTTTTTATTGTCAAATTATTTGATGGAGGACATTTTAATTTCTTGTAGGAAACCATGAACATTTACGATGAAATTTTGTTATTATTTACTAAAAATATGTTTTATTTTGAATGGACACTATAAGAAGCTCCTATGTTTCAGCATCCTAATACACGTATCTGCCATACTGCATCTGCACTCATTGCAATTGTATTATACAAATTATTTGGCCATAAATGTATTGATTTTGATCTTTTATTAATATCTCAGAAAGTATGTTTTTCCTGGCACACGTTATAACAATCTTGTTAAATCAGAATTAAAACTGTTCTATTAGTCAAAAAATATAATTCGTTGTATTTAAAAATATAGTTGTTATGTTTGACACACCTGGAAGTAACAAAAGGGAACTGTCCATTTTATTTCATAGTCTTGCATTGGTATTAGAACTTTGCCTAACTTTTCTATGTATGTTAATAAGAGTAATAAAAAACATATCATCTATATTACTTCTTTGGCATTAAAATATAATATTGTAGGTTTATTTACTTTTCTTTTTGTATTATTTGCTTCTAGTTTTGTTTTCAAAGGCGTTATTACAAAAATAAAGTGTATGTGAGAAAACTATCAACATAGTGCTACAGAACGCAAACATGAAATACCCGCGACAACTACAAATGCAGCAGTGTATTGCATTAATTTAGCAAGCAAGACGTTTTGAATTATAGTACTGTATTTATAAATTAATGCCGTTTATTTAAGTACATCTGAAAATTCTTAACACAAACCAATTTTTACCATCAGTCAGACGCCAAACGACAATCAAAAGGTTTCCATAAAAAAAAAAGTTTTCAGAGATAACCCTTACAGAAACCAAACATGTCTGAAATGTGTTCTTAAAACTCATTCAAATACTTACACGAGTATACTATCTATAGTAACTTTGGTAGTAATAAACCTCTTAAGATATGCTCTACACAAACGGTTCTCAAACTGTGGTACGCGTACCACCAGAGGTACGTGATGCCTCCAAAGGTGGTACGTGAGCAGACAATAGACGTTATGTACTTGCTTTTAAATAAAATAAACATTGGCTGAATTTTATTGAAAATCTATCTTTTCTCACATGTTAGACATTTTATTATTTGTGATTGGCAGCACTGTTGTTGGTGTGGATTCAACGTGCAACTATGCAGACCCATTATTTCCATTGATTTTTAAGATGTTAGGAAATATTTGTAACTCTTTTATTCTTTAATGAAACTTAACTCATAAATAAATAAAAGTTGTTTTATTATTATAACAATCAGTTGCATGTTTATCAGTATTTCTCATTACGCTACAAGTTTGGCGCGTATGGTGTGCATACAGCACAGCTTTTTTTTTTAGTTCGGTGGTACGTGTTTGATCTACATTACACAGAATGGTACGCGAAAAAAAAAGTTTGAGAACCGCTGCTCTACACCAAATACAAATGGGGTCTAATGTATTTTACAACGAAGCCCTCCCGTATTGGCTGGATTTAGTTATCCATTTTGTTTTGTGTGCGTTTAAAACAGAAATTTGTATTACAGCTTCATTACCATGTTTTACTTTCTTATGTTCAGATATTTTTAAAAATTTAACTCACGGCATTTGTAATTTTTTTTTTATCATCTTTGCTAAATATATCGTCAGTTTTAATCGCCATTATTTGCTTGCACCGCTAAAGTTCATTTATGCCAGGATGACGTACATTCATCAGTTCTAAACTATTTATGTGTGACAACAAATACTTAGTATATTAACAAGCATGTATAAAAAAAAATTTTTGAAATAAATTTAATGACAAACCCTGCATGATAATTTTAAAATACAAGATGCTAACTTAAAAAAATACACTCTTATTAAAATTAATTATGAAATATTATTTTATTAAATTGCTATACTAGCCACATACATTAACTGAAACGTGCTTTAAAAATCCTGCAGACATTGAAAAGCACGAGATATCAAAGGAATTAAAATACGAAGGAAAATTTATTATTTATTTTGAAAAGTTTACCAGTAATAGTTACTTAAATTTAACTAAACTTGTTATTGAAATCAAATTCTAATTGAAAACTTCAAAAAATAAATATAACATATTACAAACGAGTACATATTTGAAGTTGAGCTCAACTTGCGCTTAACTATAAAGATCATCTGGATCATCTTGGAAATTGCCCTGATCACCTGCGGTGACACCTGGGGCATTCGAACCGCCAGTTCCACTGGGGAAACGGAAGTTTGTTCCAAATCCACGAGACTGTTGGAGTGTTTGTGCAAACATTTCATATTTACGAATATCGTTGTCAGAAACTGATCGTCTAGCAAATCGCATAGCTTCTTCAAAGTGTGCCCTTGTAATTTCAGGAACGGGGTCTTCTTCATCAAGCTGTAACACAACAGAAGAATAAGTATTCTTACTGGAGTACCGCAACCAACCTAACACTAAATAAATTAATATTCAACTTCTGAAAAATATTGTAGACATAAAAAGCAAACTAAAGTATCTTAAGGTGGGTATCAGGTGCATTCCACGCTTGTTGCCCCCAGAATAAAAGTTGAATCATTTGCAAATCAATTTTTCTTTACTGCAGCGGTATGAGCGAGAAGGAGATGAATTTTAAGAGTCAATTGTGACAACTGATGAAATTTGGGTACATTATTTTACTCTCGAGTCAAAACCTGCAAGAATGCAGTCATATCACAAAGAAAGCAAAAACTGTGTTGTCAACTGGCAACATTTTTTGAGATTTTCAATGAGTGCTCTTTGTTGATTTCATACAATTAATGCAAACTGTTATTCGACGCTTTCGCGTGATAAAGTTAAGTAGACCATTAGGACTAGCAGAACAGAAGACAAAGTTCTGTTTGCTTCCTGCATTACTCGCCCTCAAACGCTGCAAGAAAAATAGAAATTACAAACAAAGTCGATACTTACATCCATAGCAATATTGGGATTAGCAGCTCGTTCACGTTCTCGACGAATTTCTGATTCAATACTTTGACGAATAGCCAATTTGCATGCACGCTGACATATTTCCGTTAAGTCAGCACCTGAGAATCCATGAGTGACTTTGGAAATGTAAGTGAGATCTACATCTCGAGCGACTGGTGATTTGCGCAGATTAGCCTTGAAGATGGCTTCGCGTGATTTTTCATCTGGCAATGGAATATAGATCAACTGATCTAAACGGCCAGGTCGTAAAATGGCAGGATCAATTATATCTGTAAATTAAAAAAAAAACATTGAGTATAGAATCACCAAATATACCAAGCTCATGAACATGTTATACTATATTTTGGCATTCTTCTAATTTCTTTTTTTACAAAAAATATTAAGATATAAATCCCATACAAATTACAATTTTTTGTTTTTTCTATTCTGCACTAACAATTCAATAATTATGCCAGTTTAATCAAATCCGTATCTATTACAATAAAAAAACTTAACTATCTTACTTCAACAAAATTATTACAAAAAATATAATTACTGGTCGAGTGCAAAATTGTAATTCGTATTTTAATTTAGAAGATCTTGCAGTGCAAACTTCAGAATTCATTGGCTTGTAATTTTTATGCTTATTGTTGTTTCCCTTGTGTTCTTTTGTTTTTGTCTATAAGAGAGGTATACTGTAGGATTTTATTTTGGAGCTCATTCTTATGGAAATTTCTATTGTAATATTCATTACATTTGGCGTCTATTTGAATTGGTAAGGTAGGTTTGACTATTTCTTACAACACAACAATTAATTAGAAGCACCACTTAATGTAATAGCCCAGTACAGCAAGTGTAATAGTCTCGATTTGTAGGACTAGAAGGTTATATATCAGCACTGTTTTTTAAATCAATCGAAACTGCAAATCTGATTTTTTGTTCCTAAAGCGACATTCATTAGCATGTTTTAAATAAATTATTCTAATATTTTTAAATTAAAATGTAAATTTAAATATCAAAAAAAAAAAAACAGAGATGACAATCCTTACAGCTGCCAAATGCTCTGTTTTACACTGGAATCAACTAGAATATTTAGTTTTGGAAAGTAATTTGAAAGTAAACTGTAACTTTTTGTTTATTGCTAGTAAACTTACATAAAAAAGGAATTTTAAGGATTTATCGAGTACTGAAGCCTCAAGTAAATAATTCTTGTTTACTTGTCACTGAATTGTAAGAAATGTCTACAGCAAGAAAAGAGTTGAGGAAAAATATTTTGCAAGTCTGAAGTGAAAATAAGTGTTTGTCTTATGCAAATATTGCAAGAGTTGCTGAAAACCATGAAAACCAAAGAATTACTGAGCCCAGGAATGGGCGGACAAGATGACCTTTTTATAAAAAAAACTGGAAGAGATTGACTTAAAAATCCAACAATATGTGATTTGGCACAACGGAATGGAACTATAGCTTCAATAATAGAAAGAATTAAGGTACGAAATTCTTTTAAGACCTATAAAAAGACTAAGATTGCATAAAAGACAAGAAAACAATTTTAATGGGGCAATTCGAAGAGCCAGAAAACTGTACATGTTGCTGTGCAGTTTCCTAAAAAACTTATATAAAAAATAATTATTCAACTTTACCAAGCGCACATCCACCCAAAATGTTGGGAAAAAAATGTTAATATAGCAAGCCATTTGTTCTTGTGGTCTTCGTATTAGTCGTTTTATTATTGAAGGTACAATTAATTGCCAAAATTTCTTAGAAGAATGTTTAAAAAAACGCCTACTTCCATTTATATGTAAACACGAAAATCCTGTAATGTTTTGGCCAGACCTTGCTAGTGCCCACTATGCAGTAGGCCCCCTAGAATGGTTTCAACAAGAAAACATTGATTTGGATTCAAAGGAGGTGAATTACCCTGAATTTCGCCCAATAGAAAAATATTGGACACTAATCAAACGAAGATTACCGAAAGAAGCCAGAACAGTTGATAATGTGAAAAACTTCCGAAGAAAATATATAAAATTTTGTAAAATAGCATCTCAGGAAGTTAAACATTTAAATTTGATTTATTTTTATACTATTATTGTCTTTAAGAGTTCTAATAAACATTTCTAATATCACATCTGCGATCATTGTAATATTAAGCTGTAAATATTTATGTCACGAAACTTTTCAGTACAGGCTTTATCTCCCAGTTAAGATGAAATAATTGTTACACCTGCAGAAAGAGAATTATGTCAAAAAAACACGTTGCAGTTAAAAACTTGTTGACTTAAACTGTTAGATAATGAAAAAACATTTACCAATAGCTCAAATCTAAAGCAAATATTTAGTAATCAAACATTCTGTGCAGTGGGGTCAAAATAAGCATTATGTAAGATTGATTGCACACCATATGGAAGTTGAAATACAAACATTAGACATCCCTCTCGCTTTGGCTTTGAATTGCTAACCGTGGTGTTTGGTAGCACTATCAAACAACCGCACTAATGGTTAGTAGGAGTTTTTGGGTTGCAGGTATGTCAGAAATGCTTTTGCTTAATTACAGTTTACTAATTAATAAAATTACTTTTCAGCATCAATCTGATTAACTTAGGTACGTTGCAACAAAAGGCAACTGATTGTGAGAGAAATACATGCACATGGGGACTCGCCCAAATTGTCAAAAGGTATAAAATGTTTAAACCTCACACACTACTTCACTTTTAAGCAGGACGCGCACTGAATCGGCTCGGATCAGTCCGCTCGGAACGGTACGATCGGAACGTCAGTGTACACCGCGCACTGAATCAGCATATTCAGTTTGTCTTCAGCAGCAGTTTAGCACAGACGTGAGACAATTTTAAATATGTGATATAAAAAATGAGTTCTACTTCATCAGAATCTGACGAAGATATTATGATTGCCTTATTCTGCGAAGAAATGGAAAAACATAAACCAAGGTTCTGGATCCATAACATTAATCTTAAAAGAGAAACCTATGGAGAGTTTTACCACTTATTTCCTGATTTACTTGGAGATGCCCAAAAGTTCTTTAAGTATTTTCGAATGTCTAGTGCAAAGTTTTATGAACTCATTCAGCTATTACCACTTAAAAAGCAGTTGAAAATAGTTAACGACCATAAGAGCATTCGGCAGTTTTTGCCCCTTCTATCATTCTTTGCCGATGCCGAGACGATCCAGCCGAGCCGATGCAGTGCGCGGCGATGCATTTAATTTCCTGTATAGCAAAACCTGCCGATCGTGCCGTTCCGAGCGGACTGATCTGAGCCGATTCAGTGCGCGTCCTGCCTTAATGTTAGTTAAGTTTTTAAATTTCCAGTTACATCTTGTACAAACAGTTAATGGTATTAAATAGGATGGTTTTTCTTTTATTTTTGACACCATCCATTAAAATGTTTACTGAATGTATTATATTTATTACTAAGAATTGCATCATCTATGCTGTGTAGATTTGGACTAGCCACAGAATTTTACTTTATGTAATTAAGGTTTTATGAATATTAGGTTATGTAAATATTTTATATCAAATTAGTAAAGAGATAAGTTATCAGTAAAAATTGCAGCTAATCCAGGAGTTACCTTTTCAAATATTATATTCATTTTTTATAAAACTTTATAGTTATAAAATTGGCCAAATTAGTAGGGACTACCAATAACTTTGACATCCACACCGATTTTTCACACAAAAATAATTGTTTTTGTTAAGCCGATGTCCCACTGTAAAAATTTGTATAAAAACATTTTATACAAATTTGTATACAAATGGTGTGACGTCAAGCATCATAAAAATATTTTAAGGTATGTCCCACTGTCAAGTATTTGGTCAAAAGTTTTTATACAAACCTGATCAGCTGTTTGAGGCAATCCTGAAAAGTGAGGTTAAAATTGGTTTATTGCGGTTGGCGCTTAAATTTTTTGCTGTTTTAATTTATGCAATGGAAAGTTTAAATCCGAATCAAAATTTACCGCTAATTGCGCTTACAATAAGTTTGATTGGATACGCACTTATCCAAAAACAAAAAGCCAAAAAAATAAACGTAGATGGTGGGTCAGGCCGTGGTTAAAGAAACGAAACCAAGAAAGTGGTCGATGTGTGCTTTCAATGGTGGAAAGTGCACTTAAACATGAAGATGAAGACTGGCGGGAGGTTTCGCGCCGCAATTCAAATATCCAGAAGGTAGGCGGGCCGTTAACGCCCAAACAAATGCTTGCTTTCGTCCAAATTATAGACACGGTTCTATTTCAGAAATTTGTATAAAAACATTTTACGTGACGTCATTAAAATACAGACACCGTAAAACTATTTTACCGTGACGTCATTTGTATAAAACTACTTGCTGTCACACTGTCAAAATCGTGTTTATAAAAACTTTTATAAAAGTTTTTATACAAATAATTTTTACAGTGGGACATCGGCTTTAGAGTTAAGAACAAGTGTAAACGAGCCTTTATTATTTAGTACTATTAGTAACTTTGTAGTTGTTAAGTTTACCATATTATGTGACTACGTGAAGATGTTTTTTTTAACACAATAAAACGCTCTGTTCTGTTCCGTCACTTGTCGAAGTAACTTGTTAATTTGCTCCGGTGTGTAAGATAATAATCTGCTGTTTCTACACACGTCACTATTGCATTTCATCAGTTTTTAGTTGTCAAATCCACAGAAATGTTTAATTTTTAAAAGGCTTTTTAATGCTAATCACATGAATTTTTGCTATTTGGTTCAAAAAATAAATAAGAGAGACAATATTTATAACAACAAAACTAAATGTCAATCAACAGTGTATGTACTGGTGCAGCTTAAGTTGTTCAACACCAGATATTAATATTTTCATTCTTACATTATGAGCCATTTTATTATTTTTATAAATAACTTATTGATTTTAGTGTAGGTAAATATACCTGGTCTGTTGGTAGCTCCAATTATAAAAACATTTTTCTTGGCACCCATGCCATCCATTTCAGTAAGGATCTGATTAATCACTCTATCTGCAGCTCCGCCTGCATCACCAACATTACCACCACGAGATTTGGCTATTGAATCTAATTCATCGAAGAAAAGTACACAGGGTGATGCGGATCTGGCCTATAAAAAAATTATTGTGAGTCTTATATGCCTCATTGGAATTACGAAATCATTCAGCTAACTTCTGTTAAGTTTTTTACATTTGAAAAAAATCAGCCCTTGATAAATTAGTAAAAAATCTTACTTATCAAATATGTCACGGACATTTGCTTCAGATTCACCAAACCACATGGTGAGCAGCTCAGGTCCCTTTACTGATATGAAATTGGCCTGACATTCATTTGCAATGGCTTTTGCTAATAAAGTTTTACCGCAACCTGGTGGACCGTAAAAGAGCACCCCACGTGATGGTTGCATACCAAACTTAAGGAATTTATCAGGATGTTCGACAGGGTATTGCACCAATTCTTGAAGTTCCTTCTTGACATTTTCCAAACCACCAATATCCTCCCAGTTGGTATTAGGCACTTCTACCACAGTCTCACGCAGTGCGCTGGGACTACTCTTGGTCATGGCATAACGGAAGTTTTCCATGGTGACAGCCAAGGAGTTCAATACTTCTGCATCAATTTGATCATCTTCCAAGTCAATGAGGTCCATCTTCTCTCTAATCTGTTGTAAAGCAGCTTCAGAGCAAAGTGATGCAAGATCAGCACCAACATGCCCGTGTGTTTCAGCTGCGATCTGTTCAAGATCCACATCATCTGCCAACTTCATGTTTTTGGTATGTATACGTAACACTTCCAAACGGCCTGTGGCATCTGGGATACCAATATCAATTTCACGGTCAAAACGTCCAAAGCGACGCAAAGCAGGGTCAATCGAATTTGGACGATTGGTTGCCGCCATGACAATGACATGTGAACTCTTCTTCATACCATCCATCAGCGTCAGCAACTGTGATACAATGCGACGCTCTACTTCACCGTGTGTTTTCTCACGCTTGGGAGCAATGGCATCCAATTCATCAATAAATATGATAGCTGGAGAATTCTTGTCTGCTTCTTCAAATGCTTTTCGTAAATTGCTTTCTGATTCACCGGCCAGTTTGCTCATTATTTCAGGTCCATTGATTAGGAAGAAGAAAGCTCCCGTTTCATTTGCTACTGCACGAGCAATCAAAGTTTTGCCCGTACCTGGAGGACCATACAGTAAAATACCACGTGGTGGTTTCACACCGATGGCTTTAAACAAAGAAGGATGACGAAGAGGTAGCTCCACCATTTCTTTAATTTGGGCCAATTGTTTCCGACAACCACCAATGTCATCATAACCAACAGCATTTAGCACTTCTTCTTCCTCCTAAATGCGCATATAATATTAGTTAACAGATATGTAATGGGTTATTTCTTTATAGCCAGCTAATTACTCCTTCTAAACGCTTGACTATCCCAAGTATATTACACTTTAGGGATAGACAAATATGGCAAACACTACGGCATCATCTGTTTTTTTCAACATCTGTTAGTAAGTAATCACATGCTGCTTTCTTGTTTTAAATAAACCACCATTAAGATTCCTTTCTTTTATTAAACAGAAAAATTCTTTAAAGTACTTTATTTGTAATTTCTAGGCGATTTGAGGTTTTGCAAAAAAATATTTTCCTTTTCTTAGACGGCTTTGAAACATCCATATTGTTTCTCCCATATGAAGGGAGTTATGGAAAATTAAACATTAGTTCCAATAAGTTTCAAACGTCCTTGCTATAGGACTCAGCACTCAGAAAATATACGTTTTAAAGTAAGATAACTTTTTAAAAACAATCCAACCCAATTAGGACAAACTGAGAAACTGCAAGATTCCAGATATAACAAGTCTTCACAAAGTAAAGGTTTGAAGTTGCTTACAATGATTATTTCTCCCAGAAACTCCTAGCAAATATTTAAACACTAATCAAAATTAAAAATATCTAGTATCAATCATAGTAAGGATTGCAATTAAAGTGAAGCACATGTTCTTGTAATTTTTCTGGATTCTTATGTGCTTTATACTAATCCGTAAAGGTTTTCTAAATGTATGAAATTCTCCTGGACTTTAAACTATAGTGGTTCCACAGTTAATAACGGGCTACAGGAATAAATAAAGTAGAACAAAAGTACTGTCTGTACCTTTCTGTTACATTACTTATATGCAAATTTTAATTAAGTTCGAAGTATTTTACGTATTCATGAGTTACCAAAACAAAAAATGAACTTCATTAAGTAAAAAAGATGCGAATATGCTCGTTTAGCTGGCTACAAATGGTCTAAAAGCGAAACCTAGACCGCCTGTAAACAAGTAAGTGCATATCTGCATCTTTCCTTTACAATATGCTCGTTTACCTGACTACAACCAGTCTAAAAGTGAAACCTAGACCGATTGTAAACAGGTAAATGCGTATCTGCATCTTTCCTTCACTTGGGGAACTTCATCTTTTGTTTCGGTAACCCGGTAAGCCCGCTATTAACTGTCGAATCACTATACTGCAAAGTTTTTGATAACATTTTTGTAGTGATGAAATGTTTAGTTCTATAAATGTTCTTAGGTGTAACCTCTAAAGCTAGCATGTATATGTTTGTGTTCTATTTATATACTTGCTTTTTTTGATAGTAGACAATAGTTATATTAAGATTATGAATGCATGTGGAGTGCTTAATAAGCAGTTTTTAAATTTTAATACTGCTTTTTTTCCGGACACCACGTTTTACAGGTATAACGAGCAAATATTGCAGTTCCGAAGATTTGTTCTGTCTGAGTTGGACTTTTAAACTTTATAACCATATAAAATTACTCACCATTCCGTTGGTTTTGTTTGACAAATGCCAAAAAACAACTGCACCGAAATATTTCTAACATTCAAATATTTAGTAATATTAACAAAGTTTTAATAACAAAAAGGGATTTTTACCTTACTACAACGTATTTTATCAAAGTATGCGTCCTCTACCACAGTATTTGAAAAGCATAGGAAGTGATTTTTTGCGCTAATAAACTGTTGCTTAAATCTGAGAAAGTACAGTGAAAGCTCTCTTAAGGGACAGTTTTTGAATCTCCAAACTTATTGATATCTTTCTCAGTGTGGAATTAGCTCTCTGCTTAGGGAACATAAAAAATTAAAAATTGATCTATTTTTTCATGAATGGCTACTGTATTTGCAATAGCTTTTGTAAGACCCATTCTGCTAAGTTTTAACACTATGCGAAATGTAATACTCAGTGGGTGTGAAATTAAAGGTTTGTTTAGACTTCTAGCACCTCTTATCGCCTCTATTAATATTACTGATTTAAAGAAACTTTATTTCACAAACAAAAGTTTACTATTATTCAGTTACTTAATATGCTTTTATGTTCATAGTTACGGCTGCATTTACAGATTAAGATTGCTTGAGCACTAGCAATCCGTGAACTGGATTTTTAAAAATGTTGCTGTTTAAACAAATATATCTATCTGCTTTTAAAAGGTAGATGGTATAGCAGCCTATGCCTCAATGCTGCTAATTTGGGCATTGAAAACATCAACTAACTGTAACATAACTGACAAATCAGAGATGCAGCAAAATAAATCTTTATAACAAAAAACACTAATTGATTTTTTAAATTAATTTACTAGATTTGTGATGTATCGTGGTGTTAAAACCATAAAAACACAGAAAATTAAATATGCTTATACATATATAGGCAGTTTGAGAATCATTAATTAACTAATAAAACTAAACTCCGCCTATTTAGTTTGAACAGTTTCACATTCTGAATTTTCTCCTGGTGTTCACTATGGAGGAATTTTGCTGCACATCAATGAACTTCGAATTTTCTGTACAATCAAAAAATATAAAATATCCATCTATTTAAAATAAAAGTTTGTAACTTTTTCAAAAGATCGAGGCTGAAAAAACTAATAGTGCCATTGTATTCGCCATGTTTTTTTACCCACACAGTGCGGTTTCCAAGAGGAAATTGCCAAGACTTCCGAGTTCCGGAGTAATTATCTTGTCTAATATTAGTACACTCTGCTGAACATCAACAAGTTAAAAACATTTATATTTATGTTCTCATATTTGTGAAATAGCAACATCAAAAGGGATAATAACATTAAAAGGAAAACAGAATTTTCTGCCATAAATTAGATTCGGGTATAAAAAAAAATGATACAATAGAACCAGTTTTTAGAAAATTGGACGATTCACATGTATAATACAATAACAATAAGAGTAAAAGAGATTTGGAAGATAATAGATAATTGACAAGAAGGTATTTATGGAAAATTCTATTTACTTATAGCAACTACAAGTAATTTTTAGAACAACCTATATTTGAGATTATCAATTAACTAATGTATGTCAAATACTTATGTTGACACTTTAGTATGTTCTACATGCAAACACAGCAGAAGTGAAAAAAACTTAGTGTTTACAGCTCATTCTAAATGCAGTTATAGACATTTTCTGTGATGTACTACAAACATAATTTTCTGAATATGTATATTGGTTGATTTGCTTCCTCAAGTATAATACAGTAGTGACAATGTTCCATATCTAGTTATAAAGTTAGAGTTAATTTATAAGTTGTGGTATTTTTCATACAGTACATATCAGACAATAAAATATATCTGGGAAAATTGGAAAAACCAGTTTCCCGAATTTGAGCAAAATGAACAAAGATAGTATAACATTAGGTTACACAAATGCTATGTAAAATTTAACAACACGTAATTTTAAAATTATATTTTTAGCATTAATAAACGCTTAAAACAGACAACCAAAATAGTTATTTATTACCAAAATATTTCTATTATAAACTTCAATTTCCCTTTTTGCCAAAGTAAGAAGTATGTTGAGCTAGACAAAGCAGTTATGCAATCACCTGTTAGAGGTTAAGTTGTACTGTTCCAATATACATGTAGAGAGAGATATGTAATTGTACTGAAGATATCTGTCTGTTGTGAAACCTTAAGTTCTCCTTTCTGCAAATGTAGTAATTTTTTGAAAAAGTGATATTACTGTATAACAAGCAAAGTAGTGCATTATTGTACTTTTAAAGGAATACGTCTGTTTGTTGTTCAGGATTTAATGATAAATTACTTTTCAGAATATCAGAGGTTAGGAAATCTGTGTCGGATAAAATTGTACTTGAACATTTTACTAAGAATTCGTCTCCAAAATTCCAATTATAGATTAAATGTCAGCTGTACATACCTCACGTTTAATGGGTTCTCCATCACAATGAATGACGGTATCTGGTGCTACAATGCAGTATGGTGATGGGTCTGTTTCTACTACTTTGAATTCTATAGCACGCATGCCTCCACGTACTACGAATACATCTTCTTTATGAATAGGTCGATAAGCTTCCAGAAAGTATGGTTTCAAGTAAACTTCAAATAAATTCCTTTAACAAAATGCATATTTATATTTAAAAAGTGCATATGCACGGAAATGTGTGTATTAGGTTTTTTCTTTATAATAGTTTACTGTTGTTTTAAATAAATGTACTGGCGACCAAAAAAACACTGTTTTTAATTAGTTGAAATTAATGCAACAACGAGTAGTTAATTTTACTATGTGGAGAAGTTCAGACAATGAAATTTATTTTGTTTTTAAAAAAATAACTGCAATGAACAAAGAAATTTTCACAATAAACAAAGTTATTTCTAATAATTTTAATTTATAATGCTAAAATAGAGTATGGCTTCACAATTTAAAATGGACTTCCAATGTTTTAGTCTTAATTTTTAATTATAATTAAAGTCATACAGGGTAGTGAGAAGCACTGCTTAACGTGAGCTCCAAACCTACAGAATTGCATGTAGTTGACCTCCCAGAGGCTATAATATGACGTCTTGGATGTTGCAACGAAGTTCATATCTACTAATCCACAAAGTGGATTCTATATACACTAGGCAATACAACTCACATGTGAGTATGTTGGTAGCTGCCTGGTGCCATCAAGAGAGCAAATGAATATTCGAAAACTACAATTACCAAATCCAAGATCGAACCTGGATCAAATTTCTTAATGTCATGTACACGTTATTAGTACTCTGCTGCTCTTAGTGTAATAGTACTTCTGAACAGAAATGTATCAATCTATGGCAAGGCTTGCGGTGTCAAAACACAAGTCAGGCAGGGCAGGCCATATTTTTGTCTATCTTGCCTGGAATACGTTTACTACCACCATCTGGTAATCAAATTTAAATACTTAAATTTACCTGAATAATTAATTTAAAATAATTGTATACTTAGGGAGTTCAATTGGCAATTTTACTTGGTTATTAAACTATGTGCTTCGTTTTAAAGCTCATTTTTAAATGTGAAGACTATATTTCTCGAACTAAATTGTTTCTACTACATGTCACAACACTCTGGTGAGGTAAGGCATATGCTTTTAGAAAATTTCCTAAGGCCGAAACATTTATATAAACATCAATTCGTATTTTCCCAAAAATAAATAGTGATTTCAAAATAAAAATCAGATTTACAAAAATATTCAAATCAGTTTTAGTATATCAAGTATTTTCTATAATGCCTTCTATGGGAGTTTTATCAACCTTCAACCTTTAACAATTTAAGAACAAACACCTGAATCAGCAGTTTTTTTTTGCCAAAAACGCTTATTCATAAATTTTTATTCTATTAGGACAGTTAAGTTACAATACTGTGTGCCAAAAATGCTACAAAAAAGTATTTTTTAAATATTACAATAAAGAACAGTTTAAGTTAGTATTGGTATTTGATTGCATAATAGTATGCAATAAAAACCAGCTCAACTTTGAAATTCTAATTTAATTTGTTATTTGCTAGCATTAATTTAAGTTGGCCATAGTCCAGAGTTGCATGACCACATAATATGTCACTGACGTGTGCATATGTGTATTTTATTTTAGGATTATCTAATATGATATCTACAATATAACTCACTATTTTCATTTGTTAGGTATGTGTATGGCCGTGCATGATGCAATTATTGTTTGAAGTGACAAAACTTCATTTACAAAATATTTAATAATAAAAATAAAGAATAATACTATGTATATAGTAAATAATCAGAAATTCAAAGCATTTCTTTTGTTATAAACTTTGCAACATTTACTCATTTTTCTAAAGTAACCATCTTCTACTACAAAGGGCACAAAAAAGTACAATTTGTTTGTCTTTTATAGTTCACGTTTTAATAATAGGAAATGGGGAATATTTTAGGAAATATAATGCAAATTATGAGCTATATTGGTTGCCTTCATAGTTTTCCAAGATTTAATTGTTTCTTGCCTTCATTTGTTGAAATTTATATTAATTAATAAGTAAATATAACATTGCTAAACAGTGTTGGAATTATTAATAGCGATATTTAC
The DNA here is from genome assembly GCA_014611495.1 of Limonius californicus. Taxonomy (NCBI): domain Eukaryota; kingdom Metazoa; phylum Arthropoda; class Insecta; order Coleoptera; family Elateridae; genus Limonius; species Limonius californicus. The sequence goes on from JABXWE010045637.1 coordinate 20,916, forward strand.
TTATTAATTCTCCAAGATTTAATGACAGGAAATTTTTCTAACCTATCAGCCATTTTGCGAGTGGGTGGGGCGATTTCAGGAGGGGGGCGTGCTGTAAAATATGACTAGGAATTTTGTTATGCATTTTCTTTAAATATGCGTTATTAATGAGCCTTTCAACGATTGTTTTTATATTTCCCCTCAATTTATCTCCATTTTAATTTTACCTAAATGAGTTCTATTTTGTGCAAACCCCACATTACATGGGCCCTTGTTTAAATACCTGCGAGGTATATAGAAAAGTGATTTCATTTATTACTTCAAACAGGAACAAAATGTAGGAAAAACTCGTTATTAAAAATGTAGCAAATTAGCAAATACAATAATTAGGATTCGAATTGTAAAAGAAATACTTTCTAACAGGGTTTTGTGCATCAGTTTGGGTTATTTTTACAAAAACAAAATGTGTATTCAGTTTTTCACTTGCACGACTTACTTCTCAATTGTATTCATTAGCATTGAGACTAGAAATAATTATAGGGGAAATGTTTTTGCCAAAGTAGTAAACACTTTAAAATGTTATCTTACCCTGTAAGACCCTCAACTGTGTCATCAATAGGAAGTACATGAATTCGTTTTCCATATTTAACATCTGGGCAGGGCTGTACGGATACAACATCGGAAAGGCGAACGCGTAAATTGTTACGTACTATTCTGTTCATTCGGATTTTCTCATCGGGGCATGTGTCATCAGACAAGACGATACATACTGTCTCTTTTCGCCGCTTGCCTTTTAGAAGAACTGTGTCTCCTCTGAAAAGTTGCAACTCATCCATCTTAGCCTGTGACAAGGCAACAACAGAATTATCATCATTTACAGCTTCTTCAACTAGAAGTCTATTGGGGCGATCTTTACGACGCAAAATTGCAGTTGCCAAATCATCTGGGCTGAAAAACAATGCACATTTATACAATTAAAACGGTAATTACAAATTTTCACATTTGTATTTTGTATAACAAAGTAGATAGCTGAAAAAATTAATTCGGAATCCATTGATATTTGACAAAGTCTTTGTATTAAAAATGCCGGTTTATAACACCAACAAAACATCTAAATACATACCTCTTGCCTTCCGCCATTTTTCTTCTGTATTTCCTAACAAATTAGAACAAAACTGAACAACAAAATGACGACTGTTCAGTAAAACGTTTAAATAAAAGCTAAATCACACAGCACGATCGTTATACAATGACGTTGCCAGTTTCCTACGAAATTGACAGTAGACAGAAGCAAAATCATCACCCTACTCCACCGCCAATGACAAATCACAATCTACCAACGCAAAGTGTAGTAGGTGACTCAAGCCTCTCCTACAATTGCACCACCAATAGCGGCTCGTTAGCAAGGGGTCGCAAACACCAAGTCTAAAAGCAATAACAGACAACAGTTTAACCAGTAATCTGTACAAAATATTTGTATTGAAATACAATCCTCACAAAATTAAAACAATGTTCATCATGTCTGGCTATGCAGTATAAAAATCATGTCATTTCTTAATGTATCTACAACAAATGCAATATATGTCAAGACAAGCCAGAATATGTAATTGGGACTTCTCTAGATTTGTAAATATTGACTCAAAGATAAGCAGCTTGTAAAACACTCGTAGCTTCAGTTCGACCATTCGTTTCGAATTTATCGGGACAGCCCCGATTTTGGTTTCTAGCTCTCTTATCATATTCAGTTCTATTTATAAATTTTACGTAGTTGAGGTTCAATCCAATCGAATGTTGTGTTAGAAAACATTCGACAAAAATATTGGGAAATTCATACAAAACTGTTAAACATTCATATATTATTACAGAGATTAATTTCATTAATTTCTGTAATAAAATAAAATAAAATGTACAACACTTGGTTTTCAAACAAATGGGCGTATACTTTCTTATTATAAATAAACAATTGCATGGTCATATTTGGAATCGGAATAAAACTTTGTTTACGAGAGTGTAATTAATAGTATATTAAAGAACTAGTTTCATAAGGCCTCTTCTTAACGCACGAGTTCAAGTTTGAAAAACGAGACGCGAAGCGTCGAGTTTTTCAACGAACGAGTGCGACAAGTGGTCTTATGAAACGTGTTCTTTATACTATTTTTTCTATTGAGGAAGTTTAAGAGTATTTTAAATAAATTTATGTAGAAAATTTTACGTCAAATCGATTACTAGGGAGTTTTTATAAACACTTATGGCAGCACTGACAGGTGGTTGAAACTGACATTTCAAAT
>JABXWE010045638.1:0-13032 GCA_014611495.1 Limonius californicus
TCATTGTTCTTGGGCGCCATTAAAAAAACGCATTATTAATTCATTTCTGTAATTCAATTTGACATTTCTGTAAACAAAAAACACATGTGTTTTTTGGAAACCTCGAAAGCACAAGTGCGTTAAACGTCTCCTTCCCAACCGTTGTCAAGGCTATTTTAGTTACGTAATAATAATAAAATCAAACAGTTGTAGGTAAATAACCATTACAGGATTAACATTTGAAAATGTCATATTTGTTATCAGCATAACTTTACATACACTTAAAAACGCAATAACATGTATAGATTTGCACCGTCAACGACATTTTCTGCCCACTGCTGAGCATCGGCCTCTTCTGTGCCACATACTTCTCCTGAGCGCAAAGTAGTTGCGCAGACACGCCTATTATATATAACAATTTAAATGCGTTACTTGAATTAGTCGTCGATCGTTAACAACTGAATCTATGCTTTAATCCTAAACTCCCAAATATGTTGAAAATTAGTTTATACCATACAATTTGATGCAAAAAGTCGTAAATTGAAACATTATCCAAAATGCATTGGTATAACATTTTACCTCTCTGTATTAAGCCGGTAAATATTGGCGCTAATTGAGATCCAACCCAAAAATCCCAATGTGCCTTATGTGTAATGTGTGTATGTACCTTCTTGGTACACTAACACTAAAAATATTATTTTTTTGCCCGTTATGTACGGGATGAGCGATCACTCTAAGCGAGAAATTCAATAATATAAACGATACAAAACTAAACATGTACTACATAAATTCTCGCTATAACCAAGATTTCGTTGTACCCGAACTCGTTTTAAGTAAGTAGGACTATAAAATATCACATAGAAAACCTTGACATCACTGAAATAAAGGAAAAATCTTTTTATTGAGCTTAAAACTATATATACAGGGTGATTTATACCAGGAGGCGAAAAATGAATATTCGTGTTTGGGATTGGATTGTAAACAAAAAATGCGAAGTAATTTTTTTCCGATCGGTCTTTGTTTTGGAGATATCGAGGTTCAAACTTTTGAAATATATAATTTCAAGTTTCACAAAAAAACTAATAGTCGGCTATATGAAAACTTTATTTAATCACTGAAATGGTAACATAGAAAGAAAAACCATTACTTTAACTTACAACTCATGTTCGAAAAGTCCACCGCTGGCGGCGATGCAAGCCCGGCAGCGTAAAACCACTGAATTATAAACTGCAGCAAAATTTTGTTCATTTTCAATTTGAAGTACAGCATTCATAATTCTGTTTCGTAATTGCTCTTCATTGTGAATTTCCTCTGCATAAACTAGTTGTTTTACGTGGCTCCAGAAGTAAAAATCCAGTAGATCTGGCGACCTAGTAGGCCACTAACTGCCTACTCATCCACCTTCCATTAAAATGATTGTCTAGCCATTCTACAACAACCCTTGCAGTATTACTTCTCTGTTTAAAGTCCTCCAAACGAAGTTTTGAGAAACTTGCAGACAGGTTGCAATTCTTCTGGTACTAATACCTTCTTCTTTGATATTCCCAACAACTTTCGAAAGCATTGCCGTTACAAAATCCGGGTCGGCATATTCTTCATTGCCGAACTGCATTCTTGACAAAATTTATATCTTTTTTACACTAACTACTAAGAGCAATACTATGTGACAATTGTCAACAACTAGTAAATAAGTCTTTTGTTTCGAAGCAATTGACTTACTATTAATTTCATGGAGAAAAATTATAAGTTCAGAAAACTTCATGCCTCGATATCTCCAAAACAAAGGCCGATCGGAAAAAAAGTTATTTTGCATTTTTTGCTTACAATCTAATCCCGAACACGAATATTCATTTTTCGCCTCCTGGTATAAATCACCCTGTACTTTCCACAGAATAAACGCAATTTCCTAAGATAGTAACAGAAAACGCTGGAAATATTATTGTTCTATTTATATAGATTTCAAAAACCACTTTTTCGTATCTAGAATTTTGATTTACTTCCAATATAACGCTAAACAGCTTTCTGAACTTAATACCACTGAAGTAACCCTGTAAACTACCATTCTCTCTTACATTCTATTTATTTTTTATACATTACATCAAAATTTATTCCTCAATATAATTACAAATATTATTATTTGTTTACAATTAAAAAAAAAGTAGTTTTGTTCATTTTTCAATTAGTTCGGTTATATTTTCTAAATAGACTTCTGTATTTCTGTATTCAAATTGTTAAATTATTTAAGTTAGTATGATAAATGTATATTTAACTTGTATATTCATGATTACATGTAGATAGCTCTGCTAGTAAAATTTTTTCTGCTAGTGTGGAAACAATTCTGCTGTCTTGCAAAGACAGTCAAAGCTCGTGGGACGATCCGAAGCACAGGCAACTGAAATTGCATCAACTTATATACACTGTGTCTATAAAGTAACCCCCCCCCCAACTAATTTTTGAACGACTTGATATTTTACCACAATATTTGGTGTGCTTTAATGGGAAATTAAATATTATTTTTTAGCCCATGATTAAATTTTCTATCATTTAAAATGGCGGCTGGGCGCCATTTTGAATTTTTATTTTAAATAGAATGGGGGGTCGAGTGACACCTCATTTGAAAGGTCTTTTAATTCTGCGTCCGATCCTAGAGTTTCAAAGAAAAATATTCAGCCAGCACAAAATTACAAATGTTTGAAGATAAAGAAGTCTATTTTAAAAAACTAAGAATTACAGCAAAAAGAAATTAACTTAAGTGTTCAAAATGTTCACAATTCACTTCTTGGCACATAAAAAGTCGGTTATGAAATTCCTGCCTTACATTTTCATAAGTTTCTGAAGTGATATTTCTGCAAACTTCTGTAATGCGTTGCTCCAGTTCTTCAATTGTTTCTGGATTTTTTTATCAAGTAGGTAGTCCACTTTTTCATTTGTTTTTTTGCTGTTTGTTGTCATTTATAAGCTAATCTTAACTACAACTGTCAAGTGTAAATTCGGTTGGCATTTTCACTTAAAAATATCTACGTTATTGTAAATTTAGTTCATTATTTCGTCTAAAAATGCCTGTTTCTGACTTCCTCAACGGACATTTTCCTGGAAAATGGATTGGTAGGCGGGGGGCCTGTGGAATGGCCGGCTCAGTCCCCAGATTTAAACCCCTTAGATTTTTTTCTATGGGGATATCTGAAATCAAAAGTGTACAGAACCCGTCCAGAAACAATTGAAGAACTGGACAGAAGTTTGCAGAAATATCACTCCAGAAACTTATGAAAATGTAAGGCAGGAATTTCATAACCGACTTTTTATGTGCCAAGAAGTGAATGGTGAACATTTTGAACATTTAAGTTAATTTCTTTTTGCTGTAATTCTTAGTTTTTTTAAATAGACTTCTTTATCTTCAAACATTTGTAATTTTGTGCTGGCTGAATATTTTTCTTTGAAACTCTAGGATCAGACGCAGAATTAAAAGACCTTTCAAATGAGGTGTCACTCGACCCCCCTTTCTATTTAAAATAAAAATTCAAAATGGCGCCCAGCCGCCATTTTAAATGATAGAAAATTTAATCATGGGCTAAAAAATAATATTTAATTTCCCATTAAAGCACACCAAATTTTGTGGTAAAATATCAAGTCGTTCAAAAATTAGTTGGGGGGGGGGTTACTTTATAGACACAGTGTATGTTGAATGAAATTATGTTGTATTAACGTACCTACTATTTCCCATAAAACAAATTTGCGCAACAAGAGCACTTATAAAATGATTCTAAATTTGTTACTTTGTGAAATTGAAATGATTAGTCAAACCCCGTATTCGCTTCGTTTAGTTTTAATTACTCTCTGCTGATGTTACGTTTATAATCAAAACATCTTCAAAGCTTCCTGTAGCTAGCAACTGCGTATAATTACAAATATTTTTATTGTATATAATTATATTATAAATATATTTACAGCTTGCAGGTAAATATATTTACACTAAATGCGTTATCACAATTAAAATGTTTGCTACAAGTATGAATTTAAAAATTACATATTATAAAAACAAATTATTTACTACCTTCCATAATTTTCAACGTTTTAATAAATTTAAACGTTTCTCCACTGTATATAATTCTGACATACAATAACTTAAATATAAAATTTATTAAATCATCACCGTTGTTTTAGTTCCAAGTTATAAAGAGCCTCTATAAAATTGAGCTTTGTATAACAATATTACGCGGCGAATTGGACTCTACAGCGATTTGGCCGTGGAATCTTTTCTCATTCCAACATTATGGATATCACCAATGGTGTTGTATAACTGCAATGATCTCTCAAATAAAATTAACATATTAAGTTATTTTGCTTATTTTAAGGTACTCCAAAACACCTTGGAGAGAAAGGGTACGAGTTTTGGGACACCTTATATAGCACTACGCTATTACTAAAACTGTAATAAATTACACCTAGTGCACCTAATCCTTCGTGATTGCAATGCATCAGCAATACTAAATACTCGTTGCTTTTCCAATATAGTTAAATAGTAAATTTGTTTTGAATATTTCACTACAACCTATTATAGTATTTACATAGCTTTTAGACTGCATAAAATAAGTATATGAAAAAACGTAACTACTAATTTGCATTGTATATCGCGAGTAACATTGTGTGACCCATATTCTATTAATACAAAGAAAGCTGTTCATGTCGTGCGTTTTATGCGCTGTTGCTAAATTTTGCAGTACTTATAAAATGTAAAGTTTATTACCCTTTTCTGCGTGAAAATCGATATTATTCCAACACAATGCATTGTAACGTATACGCATTTACTCTAATTTAGTTGTTATACTTCATAGCGATCTTATTATAATTACATTCGCATGGAATAATTATGATTACATTACTTTGATAATTTGAACATTATTAGATAACAACTTAATTAAAGAAAAACTGTGCTGTTCTGAATATATCATTTACATTATAGCCAAATATATTTTTTCTCAATTTCTTCGGCAATCATAAAAGTACCTTTAATGTGATGTCCATGGCAAAAATATGTGTATAGTAAGTAAATCTTGTTCAAAAAATTCTTATAAACGTTTATTAAAGTAATCTGTTTCGAGTTATTCCCAAACCAAATTAATGTTTTATAAAATCACCCTCGTTGCTCCATTCTGCTTACAATTGACCTAGCAGATCACACTACTATATCGACATCACTATTTATTTGCATTCTGACTTTCTACAAAACTGACTGTCTGATATCTCACTATATTCACATTTGCAATTTGCTATAAATGTAAAACCAAATTTATCTGCATTAACAGCTACACCTTAAAATTAAATGATAGGTAATTACTTTAACTAACATACAGTATAAAATACTATAACCGTAAATGTGTGTTTCTTACTTTATAACATTCGTTTAGAACAACTACGAGTCTAAATCCCTCCAAAAACACATACTTTCGCTATGGATGTGACTTAACCCAAGAGTACCCTGTATGTAAAGCTCGGTTATTGTACTTGCATTTTATAAGGTTGCAATATCAAATTCAACGTAAAAATTTAAAGTAGTAGCATAATTATTTTCTTTTCAGATCATGTTCAGCCAGCTGATTAAAACCAAAGTGAAATTTTTCTTTTTCTGATAAGACTAATAGACTTGAAAGCAGAAACAGTGACAATGTGCTCGAAAATGGTTTTACTTGCTAACCGGACCACGTCATCATCTACCCATCTTTTCATCGCATTCGTTTGTTCAACATGTATAAATAGACTTTTCGTGTGTTTAAAACTGATTTATCCCAATTTTATTACTCGTCGCATTAAAAGTACTTTTAATTAGTTGATTAAAGAAATGGTTTCGGACAACGAATTAACAGACGTCTTAATTTTCAAACATATCGCTTTTACACACGCTTATGTCCATTAGTGTCTTAAAATGTGCAGGGTTGAAACGGTATATGTTAAGTGTTAAAACATTAACTAAATAATTCGTTTAAAAAAATCGCGATAATGAGTGAAACCACACGTTATATGATGGAAGGCGTTCCAAATACTATGGCCCCAGCAATCTCGGAGGAGCATTACGACGGCAACATGGATTATATAATTAGTGATTACATGGAACGGTTAAGTACAAGACTCAATATTCTTGAAGCAGAATTAAAATACGCATGGAGAGCACTAGATTTGCTATCGCAAGAATATATAAAAATGTGGGAGCGTTTAGAAAAATTGGAAGGTTTATTATACGAACAACAAAGTGTAATCGCTCAACTACTAGATTTTTATACAACAGGCAGTGGCAACGAAGGTCAGGGAATAAGCGAACAAAGTGCCGTACTGGATGGCAAATTAGGTCAATTGGAGGTTATTCGAGAAATACTTGGAAATGGTACAGTAGAAGATGGCCTCGAAGAAGGTGTTGATGTTACGAGAGCTTCTAACCATCATTCAACGGCCATGATTCAAGAATTAGATTTGGATCTCGGTATGGACGAAATGAGGGCCCCCGACGAAGCTTTCTATAGGAGCTTAAATCAAGCCTATAGAGAAGATCTGGTAGGCTGTGATTCTTCTAGGTCACCATCTCATTTAGGTATGATATGGGAAGAAGCTGAAGACGGCGATGATGGAAATATAGAAAGAGATGAACTGAAGCAATTAGAGAATGCTGCAAGAATAGCTGAAAGTCAAGAAGTATATAGCGCTATGGACTATAAAGACTATCGTGGAAACTCGCCATGCGTTAGTGAACAAGATCTAGCGCAGCTTTCACGCATCAGTACTATTGATCAAATAGCCATGGAAAAATTAAATGAATTGGATAGGTTAAGCAACAAAATACAACAAGATTCAATTAACATAAAAAATCTCCAAAGCAAATTATTCGAAGAAGATGCCAACGATGTAAACGAGGGCCGTGCAATTACTGAACATTTTCAAAAATTTTTTGGGGAATCGGACACATGGGGTTATTCAAATCAATTACCTACTACTAATCGGCCAAGTTCCAGATTATCGCTTTCTGATAGCGTTGTAGGAACGGACACTGAAGTAGCTGAAACGTTGGCGGGAGGCATCCGATCTCCTACATCACCGCGGCGCAGACATATAGATATTACATCTTGCAGTGCTCCTTATACTACAGTTACTGGCCGCCTGGCATACAGCACAGCTGTTCAGAATGCCGAAGCTGCGGCCGCTGCTAATAGCATCTCAAAAAATCCATTCTATAGCGCTAATATGGAATTAAATGCATTGGTACCGGCATCATACGAAACCGTTACATGTTCGTCCCCAGCTGTGTTTAGTGTTAAATCAGAAAGAGCTCCTTCACCAACTTCATCAATTTGCAGTGTAAGAACAAGGCAAGATGGTTATGTAGGATCCCCAAGTAAAAAATCTAGTATGGAAAATATTCGACCAAGTACATCTCCCAGCCCACCACCTCCTGCCCCATGGGATGTATGCGGAACTTTCCGTATCTCACAAATAACCATCATACCGGGGCCGCAACCGGCTCCTAGTCCAGTCTTCCTTGTTGCTTCTTCTGAAGCGCCGTCAATGTCAATTACTAATCAAGACCATGCAAGGTTAAGTCCGAGAACACCACATTCGCCTAAATCACCACGAACTTCTCCTAAACGTAGCAAGTCCAACATCGTAGCAGCTAAATCCGACTCCGGCTTATCATCGATGAGTGGATGGTCAAGCCTTGAAAAATCCCCTGGTTCGCCTAAAAATGGAATAAATTATAAATCACAAACGTTGAATTATTTTACCGATATGAATATTAGTAAACAACAACCTTTTAACAGACCTGTTTCTCCATTACCTGTAAACATACAACCGAATTCCTTAACACAAGCTATTCCTCAAGCATATGCCGAATCCGAAACCGATTCCTTTATTCGCGGTTCTTTTCAATCTTCAGACAATAACAGTATTCTTCCTGGTGGACATCATTTATCCGCTTTCACGACAGTTAAATCCCCTTGTACTTTAGAATCTTCAGGCAACTTCGTTCCCGCTCCTGCACCTGCTTCAGATATTAACGTCAGTCCTAGAACTAAAACAAAACATCACCACAACAAAGGTAACTCATATGGAGATTTTACATACAGACCGGATCAACCAGCCATATATTCCGTTGCTGGTAGTCACAAACAGGAATCATACACTTCAGTGTATACTGGCAATACTTCAGGTTATATAACTCACAATGTAAATTATCCTGACCTCATTGAGCCTTATGAACACAACGAATTTAACAGTTTAATTCAAAAACCATTGCAAATTCCTGGAGATCATGAAGCAGAAGCAACGAAACATGGACCATCCAGTGTTTCACACAGTAGGAAACCAAGTCTTACAAGGGCCTTCTCAACCAGCGGTGGGCCAACATCTGATGGAGTATCTTCACATGAAGGATATAAGACTGCAATGCATAGAACTATGTTTCCGACAGGCAATATAACAGATGCATTGTGCTACTATCCCACATCTGCCCGCTATGATTCTGTCCCTTCAAATGCTACATACACGGACTATAGAGATCCATCGGCATGGCTGAGCTCAACAGAAGGTCCAATTCCTTTCGATAGCACAAGCACGTCGAGTTCATTGCGGTCTGCGGAAACCGCAGAAAGTGAATTTTCGCATAGTCCGTATGTAGACCGTAGATATAATCAGTCACAACAGCTGCGACAAACGGAACAAAGACAATATCAACAAATGTGTCAAAACCAAATAACGGAGCATCCCAAATCGGGGAACCACAGGCAAGAAATACCTTACTTAGAATTAGACCTAAAAAATAAAAATGTACCTGAATATATTGTACAACAGCAACATGCAAATAAAATGTACGAGTCTTCTAATGTAATAATCACCCAATCAGGATACGTAACTATTACGTCTGATATGCACAAATTAAATCGAGAGCAAAAACCTAGCAAAAAATTAAAACGAGGCAATACTTTAAAATCGGCTATGAATTCGGTGAGCCACTGGTTACCGGATTTACATCTAACGAAGCGACATCGATCATACTCCTTACCATCGGGTGACAGAGAAGAATTAAAAGATAAAAATAAAAGTGTTCCAAAAACGCTCACTGGAACTCTTCCCAGAAAAAAGAAAAAGAATGTATTAGTTTCTACAGTATCCGGTATTATACAAAAAGCTAAGAGAAAAAATCACCATTACCAACACTCTTTATCAGACCCCGAACAATCTGAAAACGAATGGGGAACGGGGAGGGCTAGTTCAATCATATCAGAAGATGACAGGAGCGAAGATAGTTGCAGTTTACTATCAGAAAGTCAATCAGAACGTGATAGTTTATTTCCAAAAGTAGTTCCTATTAAACCAAAAACTAGAAAACAAAGCCAACACGATATATTACAGAAAGTACCCAACGAACATCAACAAGATGTAGATCCACCACCGTATGAATGCATAAGAAAACAATCGTTAAAACAGATAGTAAATGACTCTGATTTACCTACCATTAATCCTGACGCGGAGTCTTTCACAGAAAATGATGAATCTGGTAAAAGTACTGACAATGGTTTAAACGTTTTTTCAACTATCGGTGACGCTAAACGTCCATCCGCCCCATCCGAAAAAAGTGATGACTCGGTTACAAGTGAAAACAGAACTTTTCCGCAGGTTTCTCTCGGTGGTGCATCTATGGAATTTGCTGTTTCAAGGGCATTAGGTAAATATCGACAACGTCAGTCTTCGACAGTTTGTGACGAGCAATTTGCATCAGATGAATCAACTGAAAAACCAGAAGATGAATATAAGAAAGAAGAACCCGAAGAGCCATTAAAAACTGATACATCGTTTCACGAACAGAAATCTGTAGACAGTTTTACTAACGGAAACAATAAACTTACAGTAGTAAGCGATGAACCATTAATTTCAGAAAGCAGTCCTGCTTCAAGCTTGCGAGGCCACATTAACAGGGGTTTTCCTAGACACCAACAAAGTTTAGAAATTCCCGGTTACAGAGAAGATGAAGATAACAGAAGTACCCATTCGTGGCGCAGTGGTTCCCGCGTATCTTCTAGGCGTCAAAGTACAGAAGATAGTATCGACAGTGAAGATGAATGGTATTGTTATGAATTAAGAAAACTCGAAGAAATGGAAAGACAATCGCAGCTTGAAATAGAAATGGGAGAGACATTAGAGGAAGTGCCGGAACTAGAAGATGCATTCGAACCGGATGAAGATATAAAAGAAAAAATGTCTTTTGTGTTACGAGAACTGAGAATCAAAGCTAAAGTAATAGAAGATGTATTAGACGAAAAAGACAATAATTTGCACGTCATAGCATCAGCAAAACACAGAGAGAACAAAAGAACCTCAATACCAAACGATAACGAATTCGAATTTCAATTTCCGGATATAAAAAACTCCGTAGATGATGAACCACAACAAGAAGAAGAAAGTGAACCTGATTATATAACAGACGATCACAAAACTGACGAAGAACGTTCGTCGGGTGAAACTTCTGGCCCTGATAGTTCACGTCACAGTCTAGATGATTTCGAAGAAGACGAAGATTTACTACCAGAATTTGCAAAATGTAGTGTTAGAAATTCTGGCCAGGAGGACCTTCTATTGCCTTTAAATCTTGAAAAACCTACTGAAGAAGAGCCACCTAAAGTCGTGGAAGATACTTCCGACACAGGAGCTTTACCAGAAATTAAAATAGATAGCAGTTGTTCCAAGGAAGAAGTTTCAAAAGATTCCGGTCCGCTTGGCAGCAAATGGAAGCTACTGAAGGCTTTAAAGGAACGAAAAGCGGAAGAGAAGAGCAGTCAAAGCAAAACTCCAGAAACTCCGAACGAAAAAGATAAAGTAAGTATGCTTGGTATGATGCAGAAGTTTTATGAAATACACGTTAAGACATAAGTAGAATTAGTAGTAATAAATGTCAATGCATAATAGGCGATTGCCAACACAAAATATAGTATAAGCAAAAGTAGTTTATTGCCTTTCGCACAATAATTACGAGTTAAAAAGTTCGTTGGTTTATTATAGAAAGTAGAGTCGAAGCTTGGTAGGAAAATATACCCATGTATGTTAATAAACTCTAATGTAGCACTTTACAAGCTGCTTAAATTGTTAAGTTACCTGTATAGATTACACTTGCGTCAATTCATTGCCTTTAATAATAAAACTGTAAAAATCCTTCTTTGTTTGCTACGTCCAAACTGAAACTTAACACTTGCATACTTTTATACCGATATTCATAGTAAAACTTATTGTTTCCAATTCCTCTACTCATCATATCATCTTTAATGATCATATCGTATTACAAAAATACAAAATTAACATTTCATTCACCTCATCATATCATACAAAAATAAAACTAAGTAAAATACAATTAGAATAGCATAATACTGTTGGCTTATTAACTATGTTGAATATTTTCAAGTACAAATTATATTTTTAATATTTTTAAGGAATAAAGTGTATCACTACTTACACAACTGAATGTTAAGTATCAAATAGGTTCTGTGCGCGGTTACCAAGTTCATCATTTATTAACTTTTAAAAGTGCGCTCTGTATCAATACTAGAATTTATTCCTATTTTAATCACTTTTAGTGGTCATTCAAACTAATGCAGTATAGTTTAGTGTTGTGTTACCAAAACAGTCCTTTGTACTTCCAAACATGTTATTTAATTTTCTAACAAACAATATAAATGCTCTTATTTGAACTCAAAATTGTTGTCTGTCACAATATTCTTCCACATACCCCTAGGTGACAATACTGATCTTTTTCGTTCTGTAATCTGTAAACTGCCAAAAAACAATAATTTCACTTTTAACAATTTGTTTGTACCTTTGATCTATATTACAAATATGTAATCCGTCCTTGGATTTGTTTTTTATATCAAATTGTAATTGCAGAATAAAATTCTACGCATGTTAGTACACAAAATCGTGCACAGAACCTACAATATTAGATATATCCTCATTTGCAGCTGACGCCGGAATTAAGTCTTCCCATAATTTACTTCGATTAACAGGATTAACTGTTTAAAAAGGCCTACGTATTCCAATCACAAGCTACATTTTAACTTTTTTCTAATGTATACATTTTTACAGGATGTCGTTTATTATATGGTGGAATTCAAACTGAATTAGCTATATTTGATTAGCTGCTGTCAACTTTTATTCAATATATTTATGATTTGTAGGGCGTTTGTTTTTAAATAATTTTCATATTCTATATTTTGTTTAATAAATAACGTTAATACAAAACCAAACAGAAACGGATCAGGGAGATCTTCATCCAGCAGTGGTCAAATGAAAGCTCAGAAGACGAAGAAGAATTTTGGATTGATAAACAGTGGCTAATTTTATTTAAATTGCTTAATACATCCCAATAGACTAGTTTTGTATGGGCACGACCCAAAAATTTAAATTATTTTAAGTCGCTCTTGCTAACATCGCGGCAACTCTAACAAGTGATTGATGTGATTCATAGTGAAATCACATAATTTATCAAAGCTGTAGTTGTACCAAGGACCACTGCGATTAAAATATATCATTTTCTATATCGTACCATGTTTATCACAAGATATACGGTACACCCCTCGACAAATGTAAAAATATGTGGTAAGACTTAATTCTAAAAGCTAAAGTGGCACTATACATACTAATAATTGTAAGATTGTTTGTTGTAAAGACTAGAAAACGTAGAAAGGCTTATGCAAAGCAATAACTATTAATAAATTGTAACTTAGTTAGCAATGTGTACACTATCATTTAGATTAAGTATGGATACGCAAGGGATGTGGCAATTCTTACTAGCTTTTCTTTCTTATTTGTTTCTCACAAACAAACTGTTTTGTAATATGCAAGACTGTCATTATTAAAAATACGAATACATTGTAAGAACTAGTTATAAAATAAACAGTTACACTATACTTGTAACGTACTTCCAATAGAAAGTATACGAAATATTTTTAACTATTCACTTTTATACAGGTTTCCAAAATTTTTAAGCAATATATATATATATATATATATATATATAATATTACC